>JAJOOO010014617.1:0-13937 GCA_029582685.1 Solanum piurae | reverse complement strand
TATATATATATATATATATATATATATATGATTGTAGAATTTGTCTCAGATAGACATTAGCTTAGTGGACCCACATTAACTAAGAATATTCTAGAAGAGAATAGTATGTTTCATTCACTGGATTCTTCATTACCACCTATAAATAGAGGTGGTTCATTTGAGTTGTAACAAAATAAAAAAGAGTAAGCAAGAGAGCAAACAAGAAGTGAGTGAGAAATAAGAGTGAGTTGCTGGAGTATGAGTGTAAAAAATATTGTGTTTAAAAATTGCAAGACCAAGGCGGCCATTTTCTTCATTTGTTGGCATTGGTACTTCATAAGTGTAAATGCTCAAAATGACTAACCCACCCAATTCGAGGTTTCCATATATCCCAAGTCCCAACCCTCAACCCCACCCCACACACCCCAAAATTAAGTTAACTTGTCATGTTACATTTTCTTGAAAAATATGTTTGTGTTTACTTATCGAGCATAAAAATACATTTATTGTATCTTTGCATTATTAATAATTGTTATTATTATTTTCTTACAATTTTATTTTTAGATTTATTTTTATTTGTTGTTTCTTTTTGCTTTAGTAATTATATTAAACTGAATATGTTATTATTGTTGTTTCATTTATTTTAGCTACCTTTATATGAACATGTTCAAGTGTTTGGATGAAACCCTGTGAGTAACGGGTCAAATTTTCAAACCAATCAAAGTAATAGGGTTTCTTAGGCTATTTCACTTTCTTTTTAAAAATATTATAGTTATTTTCACCACACCTTTTCACTCTTGTATTTCTTTAAACGTATTGTAAAATTTCTTTTTTCAATTGAAAATCTTTCGAAAACAGTCTCTGTATTCCAGAAAAATAGAATTAATTAAGCCTGCATACATCATATTTTTTTGTCTTTTCCAAACACTTTCAAAACTAAATTTTTTTTTAAAAAAACTTAAAAACAAAGTTATTTAAACATATTGTAAAATTTCTTTTTTAAATTGAAAGTCTTTCGAAAATAGTTTCTCTATTTTAGAAATATAGAATTAATTAACTATGCATATACATCACATTTTTTTGGTCTTCTCTAAACACTTTTTAAAATAAAACAGGGGAAGCAATCCAGCCTTTGGACTTGAGTCAAATCCAATTGGAGGAGCAATCCAACCATTGGACAAACTATGTTAACATGTTTTTTTTCGTCTCTAAATTAATATTTTGATTTGAATCTTTCTTTCGCGGGGAATTGCAATGCATCAAACAACAATTTTATGCTGCCACTCATACTCAAGCTATTACTTTAAAATGTCCTTCTTCATTGCTCAGTGTTGAGCAGTAAAAAATAGATATTAAATTTTATCAACACAAACAAATAACGAAAACTAACCAAAAAGCTAATCAACTTAAGTGAAATGAACAAACTAAGACATGTTTTGAGGGGTTTTGAGGGGTTTTGATTGCTCCAATTTTGTATTGAAAGGATTATACCAATAACTGATGCATAAACCAACAAGATATTGAGATAATTTAATTTATACTTTCAATTTTTAGAAAAATAATTACTTGTGTTCGCTTTGACTTTATTAGGAATAATTAATTTAAATATTTATTTTCATGGAAAAATAAAAATAATTAATTGTAAAAAGTTGAGTTTAAAGTAATATATAATATACTGAGTATATATATGTATTAATTAATTAAAGAGAGATAAAATTGATTATCTTCCATTCTTACTATATAACTTGGAAAAGATTGTTTCAACTTAATGTCATTTGTTATAATCAGAGGCAGATTCAGGATTTATAGTCTATGGGTGCCAAGTAAACTCATCGACTAAATCAACTTTACGTTTGATTTGAATTATTTGTCTTTCGATCTATTTAACAAATCAATCAATAAAATAGGAATAAACAACAATTATTAAAAAAAAAAAAAAAGTGTATGTAGGCTATTTACGAAAAAAATCATTATAGTTGAGGGCCTCACATAGCTTGAATTTCAAGAATAAATAGATATCATATAGATCGAGAGAGTATGTATATATGTAGGACTGTAGGAGTTTATGGATGATTTTCGAGTTTGGGTTACATGAAAATAGTACCAAGATTTATGTAATTATTTGTCAAGATTACTGATGGTCTTTTCATTATATTTTCTTGTTGGAGTATATTTGATGCATTTAAGTGTTTATGAAATTGTGAAATTATTGAGAAGAGAAAAAAAATAAAATTATACCCCTTTCGTTTTTTGTATTAGTTATTAACTTTTTTTGCCGTGTTCTTTAAGAAATTATAAACAAAAAATGACAATTTACTATTTTACTTTAAGATCAATTTTTGCAAATTTTTACAAATTTTGTTTACACTTTCAAGAAAAAATAATTGTTAGGATAATGAAAAAATATAAAAATTATTGTTTAATTCTGTTAATTGATAAAGATTTTAGTAATGTAAATAATTAATATAGGATAGAAAAATAATATTAAATTTTAGAAGTAGGATGAATTAGGCTAAATTTCATAAATATAAAATTATTTAAAGATAAGGAAAGTAGCAAAATAATTTTGAACAATGGTTAAAAGAAAAAAAAAGGTTGAAAAGCTGATTATGAGAGGAGCCTTAAACGTTCCAGCAGTTTTAAAAAAGAAAAAAATTAAAGTGTGTCAAGGGGATTCGATCCCGCAACCAAAGGCTCAAATATTCAACCGTTTTACCATCGACACCACAGAGCACTTTTGTACTGTGGGTGGCACGTTTAATATTTATCTATGTTGTATATATATACCTATATGTACATAAAGTTTCCGTCGAAGTTTGTGGGTGGCGTGGCACCCCCACCGTCTTGAATAGATCCGCCCCTGGCCCACACAACTAAAAACTCAAAAGTGGCTTACCATATGAATCATCTTATTAAGTCTCTCAAATGGTGAGATGAATCTTAATCTTGCTTGCGGCAACCTATTAGTGACGTGGACAACATTCTTCATGCATTCTATACAAAACCTTGCCGGTACATTCATACTATGCGACATACTTCTGCATATCTATTTCTATTTTTTTCAGTCACTCCATTTTGTTATGGCGTTTTTGGGCAAGTCAAATGTCTCCTTATCGTCTTTTCTTTAAGATAGTCATTGAACTTTTGTGACGTGTATTCTTCCCCATTGTCCGTACGAAAATATTTAATTTTTCTTCCAATATTATTCTCCACAGTATGTTGAAACTCTTTAAACTTCTCAAATACTTCAGATTTCTCTTTTTTTTTAAATATATACTTACCTTGAGAATTCATAAATGAATTTCACCATGTAACAATAACTACTGATGGAGGACTCTTTCACTTATCCAACTAGGTCTGAGTGTACTAGCTCCAATGACACCTTCACTTGATACTTTGATTATCCATAGGGAAGTTGATGTGCTTTCCTATATTGACATCCAATACATATAGTGTCTCCTGTAATCTCAAGTTGGGGAAGACCTTTTAATTTTGATTGTTGCATCATGATTTTTTATTTTTTTGTAGCTCACGTGCCCAAGACATGCATTCCATAGATAAACTATTTCATTACTCTGCGTCTTCTCAACATAAGTTGTCTCTGCTGAAATGACGTAAATTGATTCTAATCTTCTCCCTTCTATGATTGATGTGCTTATAACTTTTAAGTTTCAATGTACTTTTACGTCATTTCTCCCAAACAAGAGATAGTTACCATAATTTGTTAGTTGTGATACAGATAATAATCTCTTCTTCATACTTGGAACATGGTAGACATTTTGAAGTTTCACTTGTCTTGAGTTGTGATGAGGCACGAACATTGTCTTGCCAATATGGGTTATTGACATTTTTGAATTATTTGCGGTCACCACTCTCGATCGTCTTTATATTCACTCATGTTGATGAGCCTTTTATAGTCACCAGTCATTTGATTGGAACATTCTGAATCAATGATCCAATCATGTTTATAATCGATCAGTTTCTCACTTATAGTTGTAAGTGCAATCTCTTCTTCTTTGTTAGAGTGATAGGGGATCAGCTCCTCCTGTTGATTGCTTTCTTCAAATGTATAAAAGGTCTCAAAGTCCCATTCTTCCTCTTCATCTTGTTGGTTTTGGGAGAAGTAGCTACATTACCTTCAGCTTTCTTGTACCAGCAGTCTCTGGTGTAATGTCCTTTCTTTTCAAAATTGTAGCACTTCTCCATTTGCCGGTTGTTGAAGCCTTTCTCCTTCTTATTTTGTCGTTGACTTCTTTGATGTTGATTCTTTTGGTCTCCCCCCGGTCGTGAGCTTCTCTCCGTTTCTCTTTTTTATAGTCTTGCCTTTTATTGAAGGGTGTCTTCTCTTCATTTTTTATAGTGAGACTTGATAATGGCTACTCCAAATCTTCTTCATTTGCCAACATATTTTCCAACTCAGAAAAAGTCGATTTTGTGGCCCATCCTCATGTGGCTGTAATTATGCTTTTATATTCTGGCCTTAGACCATGAACAATGATTCTCCTCATTATTGTCTCTGTGATAGCATTCTCTGGATATAATTTTGATATTTCATCAAGTAAAGATTTTACTTTTGAGAAACTTTGACTGATCTTCATATTTCGTTGAGAGATCGACAAAAGCTCATTTTCAAACCTTTGCAATCTCGCATCATTCTTCTTTGTGAAAATCGTCTGTCGTGTGTCCCAAGCTTCTTTAGGTGTCTTGGCCTTCTTAAATCGTTGCAAGAACTCATCCTCAATTGTTACAGTGAGAGCATACATGACATTTTTAGCGTTGACCTTCTTCCTTTTTGTTGCGTCAACATCTGTTAGTGGTGTGGTGTGTGATCCACCAATGATATCCCATAATTCCTGGCCGAGAAAGTAATATTGCATTCTCGTGCTCCATGATCCTTAGTTGCTTGCATTGAGCTTCTCACCGCTATTAAGATTGCTTGTGAAATCCGTCATTGATAAGTGTCTCACGACTTGTAGCCGCCGACAATAGCTTGTAAGATCTTCTTTGAGTTGCTACCTCGCTACCATTTGTTGGATATTGTTTTGGTGATGGACATAATGGATTTCTAACAATCATAATTTTATTATATCAAAGTAAGGACCTTCTACGGTCTTACAATTCTTAGACAAAATATTTCTTGTGCTCACACTCTAGCATCTCTCTCTTATCTCACTCACTTGATGTTTTCTCTTTTGCTTTCTTTTCACTTATTAACTTACTTTTTTACTTGCTTTCTTACTTTTGGTTGGTTACAACTAGTGCCGGCAAAATGAGCCCATATTTTGGTAACCCGCCCAATCCATCCATATTTTAATGGGTTGGGTGAGTGATTTTTTATATGGGTAAAATATGGGTTGATACCCATATTCAACCCATAAAACTATGGGTAAAATATGGGTAAAGTATGGAATAGCCAAATAGGTTAAGCCTCCAACTTTTGTTCACTCAAAATTCATGATATCACTAAAATTATTGTAACTTCTCTTCTTTTTATGTCTTCTATAAAAACTAATTATTCTTCTCTATAATTGAAAAGATGAAGTCTTTGGCCCTCCAAAATATATATATTTTAATTGTACATTTCTTTTGTTAATTATAATTATATTTTTTTTATTTGTTTAATTTTATATTGGATAATAAATAATAGTGTAAAATAAGAAAATCATGTATTAGTATTGACATTGCTTAAAGTGCATTAAGCATGTTTTAGTCCTAAAATGTAAATATTCATTTACTTTGAAATTTAAAAATATTTTCCCCTTGTTATTACATAAATTTATTTTATATTGAAAAGTTGTAGGAATTTTTTTGTTTTTTGACTTTTATGATACAATATAACTAAATAAAGTATTTTAAACTATTTTCATCTAAAAAAAGACTCAAATATTTTCTCCATGTTAAATTCTTAAGTAGAGAACTATATATTCATGTAAATATGGGTAAACTGGTATTTTACCCAACCCATTTGTTACCCAATCAATTTTTACCCATATCAAATATGGGCGGGTTGAATTATTACCCATTTTATGTTAACCCATTTTCAACCCGCTCAAATTTGGCCCAACCCGCCCATTTGTCACCTCTAGTTACAACACAAATGAACCACCTCTATTTACAGGTGGTGATGGGAGAATCTAGCTAAGGGGTTTTCTACTATATTCTAGAACGGTATTCTAACTATCTAATTCTAAAATTACCTTTTCTAGAACATTTCTATACTTTTTTCTCTAGAATACTCATTCTAGAGATCTTCCTTTATTTATTTACAAGTCTTAAATATTTTAGATTATTTTTTGAAATGTCATGAATATTAATTAAGTTGGTGATGAATTCTTAACAATTATACTCTTTTTCAAATTACAAAATCCCTTAAATTTGGTGGAATCCGGATACATCCCAAAATATCTTGTTGCATCGCATCCCGGTTTCGAATACATCTCTCAATGTCCCGATACATCGCATCTCAGTTTCGTATACACAACTGAACATCCCGATACATCGCATCTCGATTTCGAATAAACGATTGAACATCCCGTTACATCACATCTCGGTTTTGATATATAACTCAACATCCCGGTACATCGTGTACGTCCTGATGCATCACGTAAAGTGATGTATCCGACTGATACAACACATAAAAGTGATGTATCCGACCGATACATCGCGTAAAGTGATGTGTAGGAGAATAGCAGAGAGTAGGGATTTTTGTAAAAAAAATCGAATGATAGGAAATTTTCGAAAATATGGTAAAATAAATTGTGTATTTAGGTAATTTTCCTTATTTTTAACAAATAAAAAGAAAAAGAAAAAAAGTTTATGTCCCCCAACAATATGATTTCTCCATCTATTTTTCTTGTTTTTTTTTTGCAATATATCTCCCTCTCTCTCAAAGACAAACAAATTGATCGAGAATCTTATCATCTATTAGATGAGCAATCGACTAATCAAGATGGGCTCGTCCATGTCACAGCTACTATTGTTGGTAAAGTAGCCTTAGAAATGTTCAGTATGTTATGCCATAGAATTCATGCCCATAGGATTTCACTTAATTTTCAACATGTATTCGGTTTAGAAATTATGTTCATATGATACATTAATTTATTTGTCACATATTATATATGGGTTAGGAATCGTGTTTAGGACCTGATCCATATTGCTATCATGTTAATTAATTGAATGTTAAACAACATTAGCATATTAATTAAATCAACAAGCAATTAGATAGTACAATTATTTAAGAATGTTAAAATATCATAATGATAATTTCAGCATGCTTATAATTTACTCCCCTGCCTGTTTAATAATTAAATCAGGATATTAATTATTGATTAAAATCTGAATAAGGTCTGAACTGCTTAATAATCACTGTTAGCATGCTAATTAATTCTGTCTGTTTAAAATTTTAGATCAGCATGTGGATAATTGATTTAAAACTCAATAACTGTCTGATTACTTGTTTCGGTTTTAATTTCTGCATCTTAAATAATTTTCTGCCCCCTTAAAATTAACCAATCTGTTGTTATAATGCCCGTTTATATGTCTGTATGCTGACACGCTCTTGCATGAACCCTTCACTATTTATTTGTGTATGAAAGCATGCTAATAAAATCTAGAGGCCAATATGAGATTTACGTGCTAAATGCTAGTTCTATGTGTTTTGCTTGACGTTTAGGGGCCTAATTAGGCAACCTATATTTTATTTGCCTATAACCACCCTAATAGAAGTCCAATACCTCTTGGACATTAAGTCGGGATGCAAGACACGTTTTAGGATGCTCGTTATGCATGTGGAAAGGGGGGTAGGGGTAGTTAGGCCCTTATCGGACATGATGTAAATTGACTCGAGCAAAAAATGACAAAACTCTGATTTTGTCTTCCGATTAATAAGCCGAGCAATGATTCGATAAATTTTAAATTAGCGGAGTGACGCTTCTCTTTCCTTTTACCCTTTTTATTTGCTTATAATTATAATTGCTTGGGGCAGTTTAATAAATAAAATCAATTTTCTTTTATCTACTTGTGTATTTTTTGTCTCCTCGCTTATCTTCTTTAATTGTTTTCATGTTAATTATTTGTGTTAAATGTCTTAATGCTTATTTACTTTATCACTTAGTTTAATAAAAATAATAATTAATAAATGATAGACCTTATTTGCTACTTGTAACCCCCACATAAATTATATGAAATACAGTTGGGACCCACATTTGTGAACCTCGAGGGGTGCTTAACACCTTCCCCTTGAGGCAATTTGAACCCTTACCCGAATCTTGGTTTCGTTGACCTAAGGCTAAATTAGTTAGGTTAGAATGGTGCCCTAACGCGCCTTTAATTCATTAGGTGGTGACTCTTCCTTTAACTAAACCTAGAAGATGTTAGGTCGTGCACAAAACCCATTTTTATGAAAAATGGGGCGCGACAGAATGACTACTTTGCTGAAGATATAACCTCGATTCTTATCATTACGTGTTTCATATTTTATGTGGGTTTAGTTTTTGTAGTTTTAGTTGTTTATTTCCTTGTTTGCTTGTTAATACCATGTCTAATTGTTATTTGCTTTCCTTATTTATTTGTTATTTGTTTTTCTTTTATATTTTGTTTTATTCCATAATCAAACCCCTTCCCTTTTCCTTATTTTGTTTATTTGCATGCTTAACCTACTTCCCTTTCCTTAATTATTTGATTTTCTTTCCTTGCCATTTTATGTTCGTATGTTTATTTTCTTTTATTATTATTATTATGTATTTATTTATTTATTTACTGCTTTCCTTAAAACTGTCTATGTGTTACTGTTTTTCAATTAATTGCTAAATATTACCGCTTTGATAACTGACATTTCGTTCATACTTCCCCCAATTGGGATCCTCTTTCATTTTTATTTCTCATGATGTTGTGCCTTTGCACATTTCACAAAATCCTCTTCAAATATTCTATATTAGAGAGATGATTGATGCATGGCAGAAGCGGATAGTCTTACTACTGTGTAACCATGTTTCTTCTCGCATAGAATACCTTCACTCCGTGTCTATCCCACTCTTAGAAAACTTAAGATAGAGCTATCCACCCTTGAGTAAGTCATACATGCATAAAGCCTAGGTGGTTTGGCCCTTGGTGTCAATCCACAATATTACTAGCCTCCTTATTGTCTAAAGGGCCCTAACACCCTTTAGACAAATTGCATATTACTTGTCAACATGATCACAATAATTAATTTAAGCCAATTTATGCCAAAATGGGGTTTAGAATTCATTTGTTGTTTTGTTTGCAGAATCATGGGCACTCCACATTTTGCCAACATACAAATGGCTGTAAAAGTGAGTGATCTTCTGAAAAAATGGTGGAGGAGTATAAAGGATGACCATGAATTGGAAATTCACAAACTATTAGGCGGCTTGACATTCCTCCTATTTGTTGCTCCTGGTCGTCACTTGATCATGACTTTGCTGAAATTTTGGGATCCTGCAAGATTGGTATTCAAATTTAGAGATTTTGAGCTAACACCAACAACTGAAGAAGTTGGTGGGTTCCTTGACATTCCCTATCAAGGGTGTCAAATGATTGTGCCTCACAAGCAATCACCGAAGAAGTTTTTAAAGAGTCTAGGATTTAAGCGTAATCTAGAATTAACTTGTTTAGATTCTGGATAGATTTCGGTGGAATTTCTATATTCGCGTTTCTGTGACAAGGATGGTCATAAAAATTTCAACAAAGAATTTGGCTGCTCCGCTAGAAAATGGAAAAAATATCGTCGGAATGTTTTCGCCATTATACTACTGGGTTTGCTAGTTTTTTCTATGAAGGAAAGAAAAATCAGTACTACCTTGGGTTATGTAGTTCGCATGATAGCTCGAGGAAGGTTGAATCCTACAAAGACTATAGTACCCATGATACTAGCAGAGATGATAAGGGCATTGTGTGAGTGCGTCAAGGGTAAGAGATATTTTGAAGGGTGCAATCTTCTGTTGCATCTATGAGCCATCGAACATTTTCACAAAAGAGACGACTTAGTAGACATTTTGAACGGCATAGGGAACAAATATTTTAGCCACTCCACAAGGATGATATTTTTCTCTGCCCATGTAGGAACGGAAGACTGGTTCAGGTGTTTGAGAGAGCATTCTGATGTTTTAATCCAATGGAAATATTATTGGTTAAAGCCATATCATGCCATAGTTAGAGGCCATGGGCTTTACTTCATTGAGCTTATTGGCTTGAATGTCGTTTAACCATATACATCACTCTGAGTCCTCCGACAATTCGGACAAATTCAAATGATACCCTTGCGATCTCATATGAGCCACTATGCATATAACTTCGAGCCAGAAATCCCACGAGTTGACAACATACTACAAAGATATGAGGGGGTGATAACTATTGATACCCGAGAACACCGATCTTTCTGTACACCTAAGTATTATGTGTGAATCCTGGAATATGTTGAGCATACAAACTTGAGCGAAGGGGGTCTTCCTGGTTTTGGTGACGAAAGAGAGAGGATATGGGCATGCAACCTCCTAAACTATGACTATGATACTCCAGAGATGAGAGAGCAGATTGTGCCCAACATTGGAGATCAACACCATTGAAGTTTTTTGTAGGGTTTTTCCCATGTTATCCCCTTTACCCCTTTAGCTTATTTGCATTTTCTTTTATTAAGATGTAATAAATTGAATCTTATTCAATAAATAAAGTTTGCTTTTCTTTATTTCCTCTTACTCTAAATTCCAAATTGGCAAAATAGTTTTCAAATTAATTATTGTGCATCACTTATGTATCGTCTTAGCCCTACTCTGGCTCAATGATGTCCTTTGCATGTAGGGCGTTTACTTGAACAACGTGTTATTATACCCGATTTGGATTAAGCGTCAGTAACCTAAGCACTATAAAATAACCCTGCCAAAATTGACCTATATTATACCAAAATCTAAAGTTTCCAATGATTTTATACCCAGCCAATCATTACTCTTATACCCAAATATTTCCATATATCATTACTTTATAGAAGAATACACTATGCTTCCCACTAATTCGACCAAAACCATACCAAACAATATTAACATGTCAACTTTAAAACTTTATCCAATCTCATTTAATACAAAATGAGTTACATTGTATATATGCGGCCATAAAATAAATGTATGCAGGCACAAATCTTGAACATTTGCTTAGGAGGTCGTTTTCCTCTTGTCAGTGCCGCACATATTTTTCTCGCTATACTTCTCTCGCTTCTTAATTAGTTATGTATATAATTGTTTAACCCTACTAACTTCATTTTATGTATTGGCCTAGTGATATAGGGTATAAAATAAATTATAGACTTGACCCATTAATTACTAATTAAATAATTTAATTATTTAATAAATACTCATTAATTAAATAATCGTAGCTATCGAATAGTTCAAAATTCTTAAACCAAGTTCACCAGCTGATAAAAAATGATTTGGGACAACTATCATGAGGGGTAAGATGGTAATTTTACAAATATTTTCCCAAAATGACCTTCCAGGTCATTACAAACTCATTTCTCAATGATACCATCACAACATATTATATATTGATATGGTATCATTTACAATTGTTTTCATATATTCATATAAAGTTATGGTATCAATAAGGTTTCCTACAACTATGTATAACCAATTTATTTCTCAATAATATTATCACAACATATCATATACTGACATGACATCATTAAGGACTATTTTCATATATTCATATACTGATATGGTATCATCAAGGTTTCCTACATTATTCATATACAATCAATTCATTTCTCAATGATACCATGACAACATATCATATACTAATATAGTATCATTAAGGACGGAAGCAAAAGAATCAAATACCAAATATTGCGGGAAGAAAGGTATAGCAGCGAAGGTCACATAATTCAGTATTTATTTAGAAAAACCACACTAAATGTCAAATATAGTTTATGCAAACCCAAATCCACATAATTATATATTTTTCTTATTTGTTTATTATTGTAGTTTACTAATTTATTTATTAATCTGAAAGTAGTTAGTTAATATTTTAATTTTTTATATTTATTTTGTTTTCTTAAAAAGGCTAAAATATGAAAAGAGAAAAAAAAATTCAAGACATGATAAACTAAAAAAAAAGGGAAATGACAAAAGAGAAAACAAAGAAGAAGAAAGAAACATAAAAATATTACCAAATGATATCTTTAATAAATGATAAAATGAAAAAAAAAAAAAAGAAATAAGAAAAGAATAAAAGAGAAAATAAAAATAAATAAATGAGAAAAGAACAAACGTAATGAACAAAAAGTAATTTATTTTATTTTATCAAAAAGAAAAAAATATGGTAAAAGGAAAAAAAGAAGATAAATTAATAAAAAAAAGGGGAAAAAAAAAGAAGAAATAATAAAATTGTTACCAAATGGTATCTCTAATAAAGGATGCTATGAAAAAAGGATAAAAATAATAAATGAGAAAGGAATAAAAGATAAAATAATAAATAATAAATAGTAATAAATATGAAACGAAAAAAATATTTATTTTTATTTTCTTAAAAAGATGAAAATATAGAAAGAGAGAAAAAATAAAAAAGAAGATAAACTAACAAAAGAAAGAAAGAAATAATAAAATATTATAAATGATATCTCTAATAAAGGATAAAGTAAAAAAAAAAGAATAAAAATAATAAATGAGAAAGAATAAAAGAAAAAATAAAAATAATAAATGAGAAAGAGCAAAAGTAATTAATGATAGAACAAAAACAATAAATGAGAAAAATGAACAAAAATAATCTATCTATGTATAAAAGGAGAAGAAAAAATGACACATGTCATTTTTTAATTTTTTTAATTTTAAATGTTAAATAATTTTAAATAATCAATAATAAATAATTATTTAAATAAATATTGAAACATATCAATAATTACAATTAGATCCTATGTAAGTGTACCGTAGTTACAATACCACAAGTTTTTAGTATATTTTAGCTCTTAGATATTTTAGATTTAGACCCATTTACTTATACGTAACTACATATAATTTTAAATAATCATTTTTTATAAATCATGTAATCAAGGAAAATTGGATTCACAATTTTATCATTTTTAATATATTCATTTATTATAATTTGAGTATATATTTTACGTAAGGAGTCTAAATATATCAGTATTTTGTATTTAAAATTTATATAAATAAATAAATATATTTTTACAGATATTGGATTCACAATTTTATCATTTTTAATATACTCATTTATTATAATGAGTATATATTTTACGTAAGGAGTATAAATATATCAGTATTTTGTATTGAAAATTTATATAAAAAAATAAATATATTTTTACCGATAAACACAAATAAGGCAGTTTTATAACTCCTTAAGATAACTTCTCAATAACCATCCACTAAACAAGGATTTTTTAACTACATTTTTCACTGCATCTTGAAAGTTATGTACTATATAGATATTTTCAGTAATAACTTTACATAACTTTACATTGTTCTCCTATATTCAACAATAAGTGGCTTTGCAATTTAACACAATCTCAAAAATTACATCCAAATCAATGCATTGGAACTTGAAAGTTCGTGTTATTCGATTGTGGATAGTTCTTGATAAATTCAAAGCAGAAATATCTTACTCTTTGGAGATGATTTTACAAGATGAAAAGGTCGAGTGAGGATTTTGATTGTGAGAAGAACACAAGGTTATATGCAAATATTGAGTTATTGAAGTAACTCTAATTATACCTAAACAATATTTGTCAAACATTCAAAAGGTAAAAATTAGAATTAATACATATACCCTCTGTTTTGTTTATTCTTAAAATTTATTTATCAAATTCTTATGTGCAAATCATAGAGTATTATGTGAAGGTCTTCATTTGTTATCTTTGATTATCTACTTCGAAGTTGTTGTAAACTTTTAATCAGTTGAAGTTAATCTGAATCAGTTTGATGCTCATCTAATTATTGATTTGC
>JAJOOO010014614.1:0-14072 GCA_029582685.1 Solanum piurae | reverse complement strand
ACTAGAAACTAGCTTACAGCATCATTATATAAAGGAAACCAGAAAATCACATGTAGAAGTTATAGCATATGGGAGAATGTCCCTCTATGTATCTCATTGAAGTGGAGGAACATAAGCAGCTAAAGACCAACCCTTCAATATGTCTATGGAACAGACAGAAAGATTGTCAATATGGAGGTTGAATTCAATGATATATTTCAAGAGACTAATAGATTATGGTGATGAAAGAATCCCCTAGTAAAGATCTACATGCCTGCTGCGGCAACATGAATTTTCACAAATTTAGACATCGTAACAGTAATACACCAGCAAGAAATAAGGTCTTTACAGGCACATGATTCATTAAGGTACTGACAAATTTGACCTGAGGGTAATCACACTACTCATAAACTATTAATTCTGGAGACTGATTTTTGGAGAAACAAACTGTTTTGAGTGAGATAATTTGCAGCTTGTTGGGCCGGCCGTTTATGCCATTTGCATGCAAATACCAGATTTCATGAAGTTTCACCCCCTCCGGTGGATGATTCAGCTCCCATTTGGCCATAGATTTTGAAGCTAACACTTGAAAATGTGAGGTTTTGAAGTTGTGATTTTGGAATTCGAAGTTGTGTTTGGACATGCGAAGATTTTTTGAAGTTTTATGAGTGGAAGTCCCAAAAACTGGTCTAAGTAAGTTTTTGGGAACTTGAAAATATTTGAAGATCAAATTTTGAAAATCTGATCAAATTTCATGGCCAAACAAATACTTGAAGATAAATTTTCAAAATCTACTCCAATATCTATGGCCAAACTCTAGCTCAATGTTTATTTGGTCAAACCCCACATACGGAAAGAGGTTCTCCAAATAGAAAAGTTGATTTAGCTATGCACAACTATGGTCCTTACCTGATGTTAGATGGACTCAACTATGGTCCTTATCCGATGAGGAAATGTGTAAGTACCTTGTTCATGTGCAGTTATTTGATGTTTAAAGTATTTCTGAAGAATACATATGAAATACCCCACCCTTGTCACATTGTTTTGGCTTAGTTATCTCAAGGCAAATGAAAGGTCCATGTAACACAGATTCCAACTATAGGGACTTTTGATAAGGTTCTGCAAGGTTGCCAATTTGATAGCTAGCTTCAGCTACTCTGTTTCTTGGTCGTTGATCTTTACTCTGTGGAGTATTATGTGCTTAGCTTAAGCTTCCACAATGCTTTGTACCGGCTGCAGTAACTATCCATCTCAGTTAACCCTTTGTAGGGTTGCGCAATGAAGCAAGATATGTGAGTTGCATACAAGCTACTCAGAAAGATCAACTTACTGGGCATGGAAGATTAGAAGAGATGGGTCGTTTTCAGTAAAGTCGTATCATCCAAAGCTCTTGGTGAGGGATGGATATGATTCCATACTGGTTTGATTTCCTTGGATACCAAGAAAGTTGTGGTTTTTTACTTGACGGCAGAGAGGGAGCAATATTGACAGCTGAGGCCTTGAAAAAAAAGGAAAGCGGACTACATATGTACAGTGGTGCTTCATCAAGTGAAGATTTAGACCTCCTCCTCTTACTTTATTTGGTGGTGACTTGCTTGTGGTGTGAGATTTTGAGATGGTTAGGACTGCATTGGGCGATGCCGGGCACAATGATGGAGCAAGTTCCACTGAAAAAAAATTAGAAGGAAGAGAAGTCAAAGAGCCTGGGATGTTGCCCCACAAACAATTGTGTGGATCTAGTCGAAGAAAAAAAGTAGAACTTTCGATGGAATAGAGAATGATCACGTACATTTGAGGAAAAACATCTCATTTCTTGTTTCTTTTTGGTGCACCCTTGAGATTTCAATTTGAATAAATGATTGGGTGTTGTTCACGGAGAATCGTATTATGTAGATTCTCTACTTTTTGGTATACAGTTTGTCTACCAAAAAGTTTCCCATTATTAATAAAAGGTTGCATATACATGTGACTCATGACGCATACCTTAGATTTGGGAGATTTGTTGTTACTGGATCGAGTTAATGATTTCACAGAACAAAAGTAACAAGCATCGGTTGTTTCCTTGGGGAGTTTATTTGATTGTGTGGAAAGTTCGTCCTTGTTGAAGTGGAAACAAGCCCAGCATTGTTTTGCTAGATACAATTTAGAAAACTGCCTCTGCACTTCGTTTTTCCCCCTTTCAGTGGTTTTGGTAAGTCTGACGGCTGTATTTTGATTTCAGTTCACAACAGTAATTTAATAAGAAATTTAACATAAGTCAGAAGTTAACATAGGTAATCCTCATTTTTCATCACCAATCATCATAGATGCAACGTGATAACATCACAGTAATGAGACAACTAAAACTCGTCAACCTTAGATCATGCGAGTAAAACCACCAAATGAACAATAAGCCTTACCTTTAAGGGTTTTATCATAGTTCTCTAGCTGTGTCATAAAACCAGCATTGGGAGAAACGACTGGTCTTTTACTCTTGACAAGTTCAAAAGCTTCAGAGTGACTCATACCATGCTTTTTCATCAGATAAGCGATGACTATGGTTGCACTGCAAAAGCATAGAACAAAAAAAACAGTGACTATTTTGATAATGAGAACTGAGAAGCAGTAAACTGGTTGCTGTCAATTGTTAGTACTTGACTGAATATTGAACATTTAAGTACATCTACTGAAGAAAACAGTGATCTCACTATACAAAAGGAACACCAGGAAAATCAAACAAGATAAAATTTTAAGTTCTAGATAGTTCTTTCTCAATTTCCTTTTTCACTGTTGTTCTTGAAGTGTCGAAGGAAACAGGCAAGTTTAATTCGACCTAAATGTTATACTAAAAAGAGCTAGCTGATTCAATATATATAAAGACAAATAATTTACTAAAAACGAACCTAAGTCCAGACCACATAAGATCAAACTAAAAAAGGGAAAGAAGCAGATTGCTGAATATGAATAGGATTCCATATGGATAAAAATGTTTCATATTAAAATTTAACCTGATAACCAAAATTCATCCCGAAACCCCCCCACACATAATCCTTTTTATCCTGCACTTGTAATAATGAAGTCAAGTTGAAGGTATTGCATGCCATGATGATATAACTACTATTGCTAGGAGGGATTTGAAAGAGATCAGATGAGCAAGTAACAGGAGAGTCTCGCTACAACAAAGAAACAAGGCTACACAGATACCCTTCAAAAATCCATAAATACATGAAGCTTGTGCAGTTAGCTTTTAAAGACGGCTAAAAATATTATGAGAAATGGTCAACTTCAGCACTGCAATGGTGACTCACTAAATCTTCCACTTCACCAGGTCTATGTTGAAATATCCATTACAGTTAAGTAATGACACACACACAGAAGGTGGCATCAAAAGAAACATAAATGAGCGTAATCAATAAAATATTGACGATAACAATTCATTCTTTCAAAGTTTTAACTTTGGAAGCATTACTTTACACCTCTATACTAGATTTCCGATGAAGAGCACAAAAGATGCAAGGAACTTGGAGAAACTTGCATATCCAGATTAAAGATTCTGGTCTTCAGCATGACTGCAAATGTCAAAAAAGAATATCATGGGAACTTTGCTGATCCAGGACAAATGTTGTCCTGCCCACCCCAACAGCAAAAGATGTGGTTGGACGCTAGCTCCATGATACTGATTTAGTTCACAGTATCAAGCTGAAGATGGAATATGAGGGTTACTATTCTTGAGTTAGGTTTAGGATTATATATAGCAAAGCAAGATGGAGAGAAGCTATTTTGGCTTAAATATTGTACAAAACCGGTATAGTTTTAAGCACCACTATTTTGTATTGTTTCCCCACATATAAAACCATGATTTCAAGATCCAGGCAAAGATGCTTGAAATCACCTTCTGGATTTTCCAGCAAAGCAATGGACCAGCACACCACCACCCTGTCCTTTTGCCTCTTCAATGAAGTCGAAGCATTCCTCAAAGTAATGTGAAATATTTACATCAACTCTGTCATGAACTGCCCAAAATTTGCAAGAAGTTGAAAATATAAACAAACCATTCATCATTCTCATTTAAAGTGAAAAAAATGTAAGACATGAAGGCAGAAGGCCTCAGTTTATCTTCACTGTATTGGAAAGTTAACAATCTTTCTTTTTTCTTTTTCTGATAAGGAAAATGGGATAGTTCTAACCTTTACTAGGTAGATGAAAATGAAGAGCAAAATTATAATTAGGCATTATCATAAGGAAGAATCTGATAAAGAAGTTGGTACAGGTAAAAGAGGCAGAGTCCCAAGAAGGGTCTGGTAGGAAAAGTTGTACTTCACTTTGCTATAGTAGAGTTCTTTTCTTCTCCAAATTAGATAGTTAACCAGAAAATTTTACATAATCTTATGAAGGACCACTACAAACAAAACTAAGGGGGGTTTGTCAATAAGAGAAACGAAGACAAAAGACGGGAAACAGGAAGAAAATCACAGTACAGCAGCAGCACCAGTGCGGACAACTTAGAGTGTGGTACGGTATTTCCTGTTCTCTTAGTTCTTTTTAAGTATAGTTGCTGTTGACTCTACTTACATAAAGTAAGGAATGGACCATACATTAGTTATTGACTTATATAACATGGAGATACAAATTTTCTCACCACGTGCATATATTCAAGACACATTTAAAGAAATTCAGCTATATTAAACAAAGTTAGAAACTTCCTACCAGAAAGGACTTTGTAGACAAACTCATTTGGATAAGGAGGATTTATATCTCTAGCAATCGTCAAAATATGAGTTAGATTCAAGCTTTTGAGTGCAACTTTATTGTTGGCAGCTCCAAGGGACCCTAAATAGAGACCCTAAGAAATATAAGGAAACAAATAAGTATAGGTGAAAAATAAAGCTAGAATGGCTAGGAATCGTGGTTTAGTACCTCTTCAATCATACAAGGATTCTTATCTTCTTGAATGATTTTTGCTACAGACATTGCACGCATTAGAGCTTCAATTTGCCCATTATAAAACTCCAGAGCTTGAGCCATTTTTCGGTTTCTTCCTTGAAATAGCTTGAACTTTCTGAAAATTTTAGAAGTTCTGGGATATTTGGCATATAAGTTTTCTATTAGTAATAAATTAGTAAGAGTTTATGCATACAGAGGAAAATCAAGATTCAGGACACACCTAAAAATAAAGTAGACTGAAGTCTAAAGTGTTGCATACCCCAATACCGTCTCCCAAGGACAGCTCAAGCACTTGAAGGAAAGAATAACCTACTACTTGAGTACCACAAAGTTTAACACTTCTCTCCTAAGGGAAACTTAAGCATTGCATATAAGGAATTCCAACATGAAGTAACTTATTGGTTTTTCTTCTTACAACAGCTCCATTGGGAATTTTTACCGGAAAAATAGGCTCCTTTTCAATTCTTGAATTTGCAGTCGGTGGTTAGAGTTGCCTTATTTTGTAGTATGGCTTTTAGTTACTGTTCAAATCTTACCCAAATTCCAAAAAGAAAAATGATAAGGTAGGGTAAAACCCAAATACATGAACATTTTAGAAAAGCCAGTTTGGGGATTTTTCCTAATACCATTTTCATTGGATATTCTTCCAGAATGAATCTATGAAGTATGAAACTAGTGAACTGAAATTATGTTCACACTGCTCGTCTCACAAGACATGATGAAAGCTATGAACTCAAACTCTTGTCATTCAATTACACCTCAATCCCAAACTTATTGGCTGTATGAATCATGTACATCCTCTCTGCTCTATTCAGGCCTATTCGTTCCAATTCTATATAATTTGTCAATGTTAGAGGATTCATCATACTATGATTATTTGTTAAGCTGGTCATCAGCCTACTGCAAACCACTTTCATTATCCTGGTTTGGGACTGGTTATTTGAAGCTACCAAGAGGTCAAACTCTTGTAAAATTTGTAAATCCGTAATAGGTATACAATAGTTGAACACAAAATTTGGCACAATAAAGTGAAGTTGAAACAATTATCCAAGCATTTGATTCTAGAGAGCAGCAGAATTGCATAAATTCAGAGAGATGAGTTCTTGAGGGAAAAAAAGGCATAATACATAAACAAATACTCAAACTTCGCCACAGCTGGCAAGTAAGCACTCTAACTTTGAGAGTGCACATCTAGACATCTCAACTTAGTCTCAAATTGACAACTAAACACTCCCAACTCGTCCTCATTGTGTCTTGTGGACACCCGACACTGACGTAACACATAAATTTTGGAGGTGTGCAGATGATCATTTTGTAAGTCGGAGTGTTCAGAGTTGAGGTGTCTAAATATGCATACTCAAAATTATAATGCTTGCTTGTCTGCTGAGACAAGTTTGAGCATCTGTTTAAGTATTAAAATGTGTTGAACAAATCATAATTGTTCATAATATTCTACTAAACTAAAATTCTTTTTGGGACTTTGATCAAACATCTCCAGGGCAACAAAATTCAGCCCCCACATTCCACGGAAATTTCAAAAACTCTGCCTCTATGAAGCTGCTAATTGATTGAAATTTCCATTTGTGCAAAACTCAAAAAGTTTGGAAATCCATATTGAAGAGGTGAAAATCAATTGGGTAATTATCAGGATCGAACAATCATTAATTGATACAGAAGAAAAATATATAAATACAGCTAAAATAACACAGAAACGAGAAGGAAAATGAATGAATGAAGATCTTACCGCGCTGAGAATCAAGAGTAGATATGGCTTCTGCAATTTGCAGAAAAGTATTACAGTGAAACAAAAGAGAGTTCTGTTATTTCACAATTGGAGCAGAACCGAAAATTCTAAGATAAATTACGGGGTTGATTATCTTTTTACCTACCAATCAAAGTTTAGCCACTGTTTCCCACAGCCAGAATGGTGAGAGCTCCCATTGCCAACTGAACCCTCGAATCCACTGAAACCCAATATTTTCAACCCTTTTTTTGACCTGTCATCACATGTGGCAAAAGTAGTTCAAGTGCGTGAATTACACCCACTTTAGGAGCGTGAGATGCTTTTAAAAAGCCAATAACGGTCATTTTTTGCCATCTTCCTCAAATTTCCCTAATTTCTTCTTCAAATATTCAAAATTTCTTCTCTTTCTCACTCGTTTATCTCTCTCCAAAATTCTTCACTCCAAATTTCTTCTTCTTCTCCACAATTGATCAGGCCTTTTTTGTCTATATTTTATTTTTTTCGCCTTTTTCTTACTCGTTAATTTTTTTTGTTCTTCACAATGACTGTTTGTTTTTCCTATTGTGGGCTTCATGCTGAACTTAAGATGTCAAGAACATCAACAAATCCCGGAAGAATGTTTTGAGGCTGTCAAAAATACACAAATGGTAATGGATGTGGATTTTTTCGATGGGCTGATATGGCTGATCCTACATATCAAGAACAATACTACATGAAGAATCAATCAACAAATGTTGATCATGGAAGGTATGGAAGGCATGGAAGACATGAAAAGCATGGAAGACAGGGGAGATCGAGCATTAGTATTGATATCAGTGTTGTTGTGATTGTTGTCATTTGGTTTCTATCTTTTGTATTTAAGATGTATTGATGATTTGTTCATTTGAGTACTATGATAATGTAATATAATGTATGAAAATATCCAGATTAAGACTTATAATTATCATAGCAAATTCATAAGCAAAAATAACTTGTTTGTCATTGCAAGCTAACACAACAGCTGAAAATTAAGTTAATAGTGGAAAGTATCATAGACAATGTCATTGAGAATTTAGCTAGGCAAAACATGAGTCTTTACTATGAAATATTATGTGTCTTGAGTGCTTGGCGTGGATTGAGTGGCTCGCTTGTAACTTTGTTCTTGTAGCTGCCTTTGAGTAACTGCAGCTCCATCCTTCCACCTTAGTCCATTGGGTTTGTAACCAAGATCGATATTGATAGGCACTGAACTCTTCAATGGTGCACAATGTAACACTCTATCAGTAGTTCCAGACTGTTAAAAGACAATAATGATATTAGTTAGAGAGATTCCATAGAATCAAACTAAAGGTCCTTAAATGATAATACTTACCCTCTCAATCACACTACCATTTGCTCCAAATAGCACACCAAAACCAGTTATTCTTGGCTTCTCTGTTCTTGGCCTCTTATATCCGGGATTTGCACCACCTCTTTTAACTTTGCTACTCTTCTTTGAGCCACTAGCACTAGTAGTTGATTGTTGAGTACTAAATTGACTTGTAGGTTGAGCAACACTTGCAAAGTTTACAGAAATATTTGCAGCTTTTCCACCAGTAGTTATTGCAGCAGTAGTTGCACCTCTAGAAGCTGTTGAAGTAGTGTCTGATCTTTTAGTAGTTGCACCACCACTTCCACCAGCAGTTACACATGTAGAAGTTGATGAAGTAGTTGCACCACCACTTCCACCAGTAGCACCACCACTTCCACCAGCAGTTACACCTGTAGAAGCTGTTGAAGTAGTTGCACCACCACTTCCACCAGTAGACCTACCAGTTACACTTGTAGAAGCTGCTGAAGTAGTTGCACCACCACTTCTACCAGTAGCACCACCAGTAGACCCACCAGTTACACCTGTAGAAGCTGCTGAAGTAGTTGCACCACCACTTCTACCAGTAGCACCATCAGTAGCCCCACCAGTTACACCTGTAGAAGCTGCTGAAGTAGTTGCACCACCACTTCCACCTGTAGCAGGTCTTGTAGTTCCAGTAGTATAACCATTTTTTTACATACAAAAAATTTTCAAACTGAATTAAGAAGTGTTGATAAAAATAAATTCATTAACAAAGTTGAAGAAGTTAAAGCAAAACTTACAGCAATTGGACATCCTTTCTTGCTATGTCCAAAATTCCTGCATAAAGAACATTTCATTTTTCTCCCATTCCTTGTAGCCTTTCCAAACTTCTTCTTACTAGGCTCATCACTATCTTTAGACCTTTTTTTCCTTGGTCTTCCTGGCATAGGAGTGATTTCAGGTGGCTCAATGGATGGTCTTATGCTCTTGGGCCACATCTTCATGTTTGTCATAGGTTGAATGAACTTACTGTAGGCCTTCAAATATGTTTCCTTCTTGTACCAATGATCAACAAATGACTCAACATCTAGATCCTTGTAATGCATTGCAGTAATTGCATGTGCACAAGGAATCCCCTTCAGTTGCCATGACCTACAACTACACACTTTCATTTTTAGATTAACAACATGTTTAGATGGTGGATGCTGAATCTCAAAGACATTATCTCCATTAAATTTAACCTCACATATGGCTACATGTTTAGCATTGTCAGTAAGAATTTGCATAGCCATAGGTGACACATCAGTTATCCATTTTTCAGAAAACTCCCTTATTTGAGTCATTCTTTCCATAACTTTGACTCTAATTTCCTCTAACATTGTGATGATTGATTTGAATCTAGCTGCCAAGATCCAACTATTGAATGTCTCACACATATTATTCTCAACTATGTCACACTTGCTATGGTCCTTGAATAATGCCCTACACCATGCATTTTTATTGTACTTTAACAAAGCTTCCACAATACCTTCTCCCAACAGACTCATTTCATCAAGTTTTAATTGTAAATTAACTTCAAATGGAGCCCTGGCAACCTGCCAAAACTTCTTCCTTTTTTCTTCACCACTCCATACCTTCTTCCAGTTGGCTCATATATGTCTAGCACACCATTTAATCTCAGCATTTGGCAATAAATCAACAAGTGCTAAGTTAAAACCCTATCAAAGAAAAAAGGCATGCCAAGTAAAAATAATAGGAACATAAGTGTAACATAGAAATTGCTATAGCAAAGTAAAAAAAAGACTACAAAGTGTTCTCATACCTTCTGCATATCAGTCATAATTGTCAATCATTCACCTTCAGTTTATGTCAGTTTCAAATCATGTTTGATGCACTTGATAAACCAAGACCATGTGTCCTTGGATTCTTTATTAACTACTGCCCATGCTACAGGGTACATCTGATCATTATTTCCATCCTTGGAAATGCAAGACAACAGTTCACCTCTACATACACCTTTCAGAAATGCACCATCAAAATCAATTATCCTTCTACACCCCTCCATCCAACCACTTTTTAATGCTCCAAGACAAATATAAATCCCTTGGAATACCTCTTTTCCAGGAATTGTATTCTTGGATGTCCTAACAACCACAGTAGTTCCTAGATTTGTAGACTTCAACTCCTCAGCATAGTCATACAATCTAGCAAATTCCTCTATGAAATCACTCATATGCTCATTCATGACTTTCATTTTTGCTCTTCTACAACTTGTTTTACTAATATACAATCCATAATCCTTTTGTACCAAGCCTTGAATCTAATGGAGTCTGATGCTAGGCTCACTCACGATTCTGTCTTTGTAAGTCTTACAAATCCAGTTTGGAGTACACAACTTGTTCCTTGTTCTTTTGAAACACTTATGGACAGAAAAATATGTCTTCACAATAAAATTTCCAGTATTACCCTCAATACTTTCAAGAATATGCCAAGGACAACCCTTCTTATTACACTTTGCCCTGATCCTCTCATTTTCATTAGGTTTAAGTTTAATGTTCACACCCTTCTGAATAGAGTAAGTCTGTAGTGCTTCTCTAAACTGAACATTATTCACAAAAATCATATACAACTGAAATAAAAAAAAATTGGCAGTTGGGTCAAAATAGACCTTTGTACTTGAATTCCTAGTTGGTGGATATAGAACCTCATCAGCATCAACAGGATCCCCTTTATCCTCACTAATATCACTGCCAGGATCTGAGCTATCAAAATGCAGGTCATCCCCACCCAATTTTCCTTCATATCTTCCCCTCTTATTCTTATAAATATCTTCAAAACCAGCATTTATACCTACAGGACCAGAAGGTATCTCATCTACATTAATTCTAGCAGCCTTCTCTTTATTAACTTGTTCTTGAATGTTTGACTTCCTAGCTTCAACAAACTCAGAATCCAAGTCACTTAAGTCATCAATGTTCTCATCAACATCATAAAGTGACTCAGAACCAGATTGTTTAGCATCTACATCTACATCAGATTCATCAGATGTATAAAGGTGGTAAGAAGAAAAATCATTACCTTGACCTTGACCCTCATCTTCATCTAAGTCCTCTAAAGAAACCTCAGGAGCAGCAGCCTCATTATTCTTACCCTTGTCTACCCTAGGTTGCTGATCTTCTTTTATATTTGTATCATTTTTATCAGATGGTTGAGAGGAAGACACATCAGCCCTAACATTTATAACAGTAGGTGGGGGGGGGGGCTTACCTTTTTTGGGAGTAAGCAATTGGGCTATTTGAACCTCAGTAGGATCCTCAACAATTAAAGGAATACTAATTTGATGTACCACATACACATCAACAAAGTCCCCACCCTTTAAGTTGTTAATAAATCTCAACACATCAGCATCACTTTTCAACATATAAAAACCACCTCTTTTGTTAACTTTGCACCCAAAGGTTTCAACTTTTTCAACTCCCAATTCTCTAGCTAATTTATGAAAAAACATAATATGAAGCTCATCCATATCGATTCTTATTTTTTCAAGATCAGAAATTCCATTAGCATACCTGAGTTCAGGATCTGATAAAAACAGCCCCCATAATACATTTGAAGTGTAATAATTGTTGAATTCATATTCTTACCATGCCTGCAAAGTCACGAGAATACAATCAGATGATTGACAAAAAGCCCTAATCGACAAAAAAAAATCTAATTTTAAGCTAATTCTTTATGGAATACAAAAAAAACCTCTATAATAATTTGATATAATCCAATTGGACCACTAACAAGAAAGAAACGCAATGCAATTGATAAAAAAAAATCAGATACGAAAAAACCCTAGATTTAACAGATATTCACGACAAATGCCATTGAATGCATAATACTTCTACAAATTATTATTAGGCATGTAAAAAACCAAAATCCTCCCTAAAATCACACCACGACCTCTGCGACAACTAAGCCCTAAAGGAAACTCAAAACAACAAAATTCAAAATGAAACACCAAAAATACAACTGCAAAACAAAGAGAATGAAATTCAGTCAATAAACTTACAACTATGGAGTGAAATGCGAACTCAAACACTTCACAAAATCGAAAAAAATCGCAGTGAGCTGTTGTAAATCAGGATTAAGGGAGTAGAAGGGTCTAGTTGAAAAAGGAGAAAGGAAAGAAATGTTTGAAAGAAAAGGATTAGCCTATTTTTAACATGTCATATCCTATGTGGCATTTTTAAATGACGTGGAAAGCTACGTGTGGCGTTTGTAGTTCACGCACCACTGAGTGGTCAAAAAAAGGGTTTAAAATGTTGGGTTTCAGTGGGTTCGAGGGTTCAGTTGGCAAAGTCTAGATTAGAAGGGCTCATGTGACAAAATGAGACAAGTACAAGGACCTCCCAGACCATTCTACCTTTCCCATATGCTAGTTGAAAATTAATTACTTTTTAAAGCAAATATATATTTGAACAAAACTTTAATATTAACATAGTTCACTTTTACTTATTACATTTTAATCTATTTTTATAAATAATTTTTTGTTTTTAATATATTAAAAAAAATATTTTCTCTCATGATTTAACCTTAATATTTATTATTTATTTTTTAAATCATTTTACAAATCTAATAGTAAACATTAATTAAGATGGATGATATGATAAAATACGCATATTAATTATTATTTTTTGAAAAAATATGTAAAATCTAAAATGAATAAGTAAAAGTAAATAAATACAAAGATAACATATTCCATTTTGAATTTATTCTCTATGTATGTTGAAATTTATACGTTGTAGCAACGAATTAAACAAAATTGCTCTATAATTATGTGTGCCTTATATGGTATCGAAACTCATGAATCTTTTTTTTTTTAGTGATCAAGTCTTTCTTGAGATTAGCATAACCCGACATTTTATTGTCCATCATCAATCTGTGGCATTTTTTATTTATCCAATTGGCACAAAGAAAATTCAGTTGATAATCCTACTACTATGTTTATCTTCATATTTCTTTCTCTTTCTTTTTGTGAAATTATCTTATTTCCTTGCTTATCATCGTCATTCTTCACTTTTTTTTTATAATCATTCATTATCTTTATCGATATATTATGTTTGTTTGAATGTGGAAAATTTATAATCGTTCAAAGATAAACTTTTTCTTTCTTTCTTTCTATAATCTCAGAGTCATTCGAATGTGGGAAAGTTAAGAATCCTACGTTAGAGTTCGACCAAATCCACTTAATCTTACTACCCATTTATTGATACTTTGGCCTTGGAGGAGATATATATATATATGCACATTCTGGTAAGCTGGATAAGATGAAAGAAATGTATGAGCTCGTCAAGGGACGTCATCTTGATTTAATTCGATCTAGAAAAAATCCATTAGAGATTTGATCTAAAGGATATATTTTGACTCGCCTCACCCTCCCTAACCTTAAATTATCCACACCGCACCGCTTCTTTTGTCATTCCTAGCGAAAACACCAACATGATTATCATACAACCGAATATGAGAATCAAAATTGAAACACAATTCTCTTCCAATAAATTGCTTACGCCATCAGTTATGTTTGTTCTTCCGAACCCTTCTATATATACACACATTAAACAGATCATTCTAAAAGGCATTCACATTAAACATTAGAGAAGAAGTGATAATTAATTGAGTGAGAAAATGGGAGAAGAAGTGATAATTAGCAACAAACAAGTCATTTTAAAACACTATGTGAGTGGTTACCCTAAGGAATCAGACATGGAATTGAAGAATAGCACTATTAAATTGAATGTTCCACAAGGTTCTAATGTTGTGATTTTGAAGAATCTTTACTTGTCATGTGACCCTTACATGAGGGGACGCATGAAAAAAACCGAGGGTAGCTATATTGACTCCTTCACTCCTGGATCTGTAAGTGTTTTAAGTAGTATAATATAACAACAATTATATTATTGTCGCTTGTTCTCTGCTTCTCATAACTTTTAATTTCTTTTTTGTTGTAATAGCCTATCACAGGATTTGGAGTGGCTAAAGTTTTGGAGTCTGGTGATTCAAATTTTCAGAAAGGTGACTTAGTTTGGGGAATGACTGGATGGGAGGAGTATAGTATTGTAACACCTA
>JAJOOO010014611.1:0-17255 GCA_029582685.1 Solanum piurae | reverse complement strand
ATATGGGGATGCGAGTTCATATTAACTCAAGTCTCCATAAGCCATGTAGCCATCATGGGTAGTAAAGGATCATACTTTTTAGATGACTCCTTAAGATGATTTTAGCATATACTAGTGGATCCACTTAGTTAAGTGTTCTATATGACGGCAAAGTATTATGGCAGTGTGGGCAAGACGTTGTATCACCACTTAGGCTCATAGTGGTGGTTGTTGGTTAGAGAAACTCCCACATAGACTATATTACTTCATTACATAAATAAAAATGAGTTTGTTATTGCATTTTCTTTAACGAACTAAGTTGCTTTACTATTTTATAAAGTTTTTCATATATTGCATGTGTTTCATTGCTTTGTTATGAGATAAGTTATTCATGAGTTGAGAAGATCCAAGGTAAGTGTTTCTTTCAGAATCTTTTCAAGCCTATGTTATGTTTAGCATTCCAACTCGCATACTCGTACATTCAATGTACTGATGCCAGTTGGCCTGCATTTTATTATGATGCAGACGCAGGTAACCAGGATCAACATTCAGCGCCTCGTTGATCCAGTTGAGCACTCAGAGTCAGTTGGTGAGCCTCCTCACATTCCGGAGGACTCTTTTTATCATTTGCTTTCAGTATTTCATTGTAAGGATGATCGGGGGTCTTGTCCCGACATCCCTTTTAGTTTTAGAGGCCTCATAGACAGTTAGACAGTTAGTAGTTCAGTTGTCTTTACATTTTCATTTCATATGTTAAGACTTGAGCTGCCATTTAGGCCAAGTTGAATGTTTCACTTTTTAAGCATTCTCAGTATTTTATTATTCAAGTGAGTATAGTGCTTTTGATCATTATAAATATGCATATAGTCTTCCGTAGAGTAAGTAATCCAGGCCAAGGGTTCGCTTGGGGCTAGCAATGGTTCTCGAGTGCCAGTCACGTCCAAGGTGTAGGCTCGGGGCGTGACAAAAATGCACTAATAGATGTACTCTTTATTACTCTTTATTAGAAGTGAGACTTAGGGTGTACTAACACTGCTTTATGCAGTTGTACAAAATGCACTAATAGATGTACTCTTTATTACTCTTTATTGGAAGTGAGACTTAGGGTGTACTAACACTGCTTTATGCAGTTGTACAAAATGCACTAATAGATGTACTCTTTATTTTTTTTATTAGAAGTGGGACTTAGGGTGTACTAGCACTGCTTTATGCAATTGTACAAAATGCACTAATAGAGTAATTTCTTCTTATTACTTTATATTACTTTTAAGGCAACATGTGTACTACAGGTGTGATAATAATATTCTTCCTTCACTTTTCTCTTCTAAGACCATCTCCAACCCTACTCTATTTTACTCTCCATTCTCTATATTTGGAGAAAAAAAGAGAGGATGTCCTCTCCAAACACCCTCTATTTTACTCTCTACAGTTCTCCAAATTTGGAGAACTACTATTCATAATTTCTATTTCACTTTTGGAATATTATATTATTATTTCTATTATTTTGTAATTAACATATTATTTTCATATAAGACTATTAATTACATGTTTAATATTCGTAATTCTTTTAAAATGTAACATAAATTTTAAAAATATATTATTTAATATATACTACTTTCATCTCGAATTGATAATATTTTTATTTTTTTTAAAGTTTCATCACTTTGTGATACAATTTGATGTTATTATTAATTTTCACTATGAAAAATGCACAAAACTTAAATTATAAGATATAAATTTTAATTTAAAAATATAATACATAACATAATAATATAAATACAAGATAACAATACAGTACTATACATAATATAATAATTTAGTAATCCGAGAGTTTGTTTCTAGATTCAACAATATTCGAAAAAGGATGTATGTAGTGTATAATTTAGAGAAGTTGCGGTTGTGATTGCGGTTGTGCTTAGGGTGTACTAACACTGCTTTATGCAGTTATACAAAATAATTTAAATACAAGATAACAATACAGTACTATACATAACATAATAATTTTAAAAGTCACAATAATAATTTAGTAATCTGAGAGTTTGTTTCTCGATTCAACAATATTCGAAAAAGGATTTATGTAGTATATAATTTAGAGAAGTGTTGGTTGTGATTGCGGTTGTTCTTAGGGTGTACTAACACTGCTTTATGCAGTTATACAAAATGCACTAATAGATGTACTCTTTATTACTCTTTATTAGAAGTGGGACTTAGGGTGTACTAACACTGCTTTATGCAGTTGTACAAAATGCACTGATAGATGTACTCTTTATTTTTTTTATTAGAAGTGGGACTTAGGGTGTACTAACACTGCTTTATGAGTAGTACAAAATGCACTAATAGATGTATTCTTTTAAAGGATAATTTTGTAATTTCTTCTTATTACTCTATATTACTTTTATGGCAACATGTGTACTACAGGTGTGATAATAATATTCTTCCTTCACTTTTCTCTTCGAAGACCATCTCCAACCCTACTCTATTTTACTCTCCATTCTCTATATTTGGAGAGTAAAAAAAGAGAATGTGTCCTCTCCAAGCACTCTCTATTTTACTCTCTACAGTTCTCCAAATTTGGAGAACTACTATTCATAATTTCTATTTCACTTTTGGAATATTATATTATTATTTCTATTATTTTGTAATTAACATATTATTTTCATATAAGACTATTAATTACATGTTTAATATTCGTAATTCTTTTAAAATGTAACATAAATTTTAAAAATATATTATTTAATATATACTACTTTCATCTCGAATTGATAATATTTTTATTTTTTTTAAAGTTTCATCACTTTGTGATACAATTTGATGTTATTATTAATTTTCACTATGAAAAATGCACAAAACTTAAATTATAAGATACAAATTTTAATTTAAAAATATAATACATAACATAATAATTTAAATACAAGATAACAATACAATACTATACATAACATAATAATTTTAAAAGTCACAATAATAATTTTGTAATCCGAGAGTTTGTTTCTAGATTCAACAATATTCAAAAAAGGAAGTATGTAGTGTATGATTTAGAGAAGGTGTGGTTGTGATTGCGGTTGTGCTTATCGATACAAGATAACATTACAGTACTATACATAACATAATAATTTTAAAAGTCACAATAATAATTTAGTAATCCGAGAATTTATTTCTAGATTCAACAATATTCGAAAAAGGAAGTATATAGTGTATGATTTAGAGAAGTTGTGGTTGTGATTGCGGTTGTGCTTATCGATTTCTTTTTTCAATTATTCGTAGTTGTTCTTTATAGATTTAAAATGAAATATAATTTAATATTAAATAAGAATTTCAAAAAATTAAATTTTATATAAAATGAAAATTATATAGGATGATTATTTGGAAAACAGAAAGAAAAAATTTAGATTATGAAATAAGAAATTTAAAGTGAATATAATATTGAGGAGAGAGAAGAAGATTATTTTTTAGAGAGTAAAATAGAGAATAAGGTTGGAGTTGGTTGTCTAAAAAAATATAGAACTCTATATTTGGAAAGTAAAATTGAGTGTAGAATAGAGTGTAGGGTTGTTTGAGAAATGATTGATTGTCCAGGATTTTTATTTTTGAGTTATGCGACTCTTTCAGTTCGTTCTTCTCTGAGTTTTTCTTTCACCATTTTCTCTGTTTGCGCTCTCCCATGTTTTGTATATGCGATAACATTCAGTTCTAATGGATGTGTTGTTTCAGCTCCATAAATTGGGGTTTAATTATGCCCTAATATCAGTGAGAAGCTTTCATAGAATAAAATTGAATTTACTTAAAGCTATGTGAAATTTTCCGAGTCTTTGGCGCTTTTGTTAACAATTTTTTTTTTTTACATGCGACTGCTTTTTTGTCAATTTTATAGCCGTCAATGGCATTAAGAAAAACTCGAAGAGAATAGAAGAAGGAGATGTTAGCAAAATTCCCAAAGGTTAGTACGTAATACACTTATATTTTGTCGGTTTGTGAAAGTCATTCAACTTCTGCTTTCCTTCGATTTCCCCCCTCTTTTGGTATAATTTCACTACATAAACCTAATTGTGCTAAAATTAAATGAAAGGAGGACTGATCAATGATTTAAGTAGACTAAGTAAGTTAGGATTTTTGTGTTGTTTACTTTGTGGTTATACTTTTTCTTGATGAATTTGCAGGACTTATTTTCAAATTTATGGTGATTGTATTTTCTATTTTTAAAAATTTATTGATTAGTGTTAATCAGGTAAACGATAAAGGTAATGTTGAAATTGCGACCTCTTTATAGGAGTTGTATTGGTGATTAACGCTGAAAAATATTCAGGTGTGATTAGTTACCAAGATGAATTAGTTGAGAAGGAAGATTTGCATGAGGTTTAGAGACTATTTGAGTATGTTTGTGTTTCTATCGTGTAAGTTGTTTGTTGATCCATGTGTAGATGCGGTATGAGAACTTTAAGCTTCTGATATATGCCATTTTTATTTATTAATGACATTTGCTTAAAGTACTTATGGAAATGATGTATATAAAGGTAAATTTATTATTTATCTCTATCGGTGTTATCAAATTTTTCATTGTCTCACTTGTGAGAGCTATTAAGATCCCCTTTTAATAATGAAAAGAAGACATATGCCAATTATTTTGAAAGCATTGTATTGTTTGGCTTTAGTTCTTGCTATTATTGTTCTTATCATCCCATATTTTTAAGGATCATGATCATCAGTTGTTTCAAGCACGGGCCATTGCCAATCTAGTATAACATAAATTGAACTTTTTGGAATATCTTCAACAAGTTTTAACTTTTTACCTTAAAGATTTGTCTATGAGGCAAGCGGGGGTTCAAAAGTTTAAGTAGGCGTTTGGCCATGTGATACCAAATCACGTTATGGAATTGTGAGATGGAATCAACATTGGACATGCGATTTCACGTTGATTCCATTGCATGATTTCATATCATGAGATGGAATACCATATTCTCTAAAAATCATGATATGGAAATTCCATATCATGATTTGAGATTTTTTTAATACAAAAGTTGACTCACAAGTTTATATTTTGTTAAAACAACCCCACATTATATTTACTAAACATTTATTTTATATATAAATAAAATTAATAATCACATCATTACTTTTTAAAATTTATTATTCTCACAAACATAAAATTTATTATTGCTTTCAATTTGGTGAATATAAATGATAAAGTATGAATTGATTTGGCGAATATAAATACAAACGGAGGGAGTAATACTTTTTTGGTTTTTCATAATAAAAAAAACTTCTCTTTCAGCTACATATGAAAATGTTTAAAGCAATTTAATATGAAAAATGACAAAATTGGTGATGTATGTTTGATAATCACTACTTCCAATATGTTTGATTTTAGCACGAAATTAATGCACTGAAAATGTGCAATTGCACACAAGTGAAACAAGGCATGAATCATATGATATTGACATACAAGTGAAAATTGTCATAACTTGTACAGTGTTACATAATTATTTGTGATAATATCAAAGGGATGATAAAATATTTATGGTCTATGGACAAAATATAGTTGCGAATGATATTGACCAACAAATGGCTCAAAGTAACAATGTTGGTTTGTCTTCTCGGTCATATGATAGAGAAATGCAAATTCAACGTGAGAAGATTGTCCGTACTATGTGGGAGGATTATATTAAAGACTACTACACTAGAATTTATGTTCAATTTTTCTTATTGAATTAAAGTTTGATCAATTAAAGTTAGATGAAACAATTAATTAAGTGCAGAACAGATAGCTTTGTAATACTTTATATTGAATAAACAATTGGGGCGATTTTAATAGTTTTACAACTTATGGGATTCTTATGTTTAAGAGAAATTATACAACACAAAAATTTCATATCGCATGTCCAAACAAAACTTCAACTTCATCCCATGATTCCATATCGCATGGCCAAACGGGCCCTAAGACTATCATTTTCAACATCAATGATGTAATTTCCTGTAACTAGGTAGAGAAAAGACATGGTGAGATTATTTAAAGTACATCAAAGCAACATGGTCACGTACATCACCACATTATTGTTTAACTTGTTAGAATTTATTTGTTTCAGCTGTTATTTGGTTGCTTCAAAGTGCACCCTAATTACACACGCTTAATATCCAGTTAATACATTCTTACTACTGATGCTTCCTAATTTGAAACATGGATGATTACTTGTTCTAGAGAAAATGTAGCACTTATAGAAATTGTTCCTTAGCTTCTAAAAAAGGAAATCACGTACAAATTGTGCATTGAGAAAGATGAATATCAAGAAAGTTACCAAACATGTTCAAAATAGTTGAACACCTTTCCTATTAAAATCTTGTTTTGGTGTAGTGATATTCGATACAGTTGCAATTACAATTTTGTAATAGCTTTCCCTATACTTCACTTGTTTTCATGTAGGTTTTGCTGGCTCGTTGCACTTGTAGAGGTTAAAGTTAGGTTTACGAGATCACTCAAGGATGATGGAGTCGGGAGTTTTTACCTTGAACTGCTGAAGTTTCCTCCAGCATCACTAAATGTTGACGTACTGCTTGATGAGTATTAATTCATCCAGCTAGCTAGGTTATACTATTAGTATATATAGCCACATTAATGATTTATTGCATTTGTAGTTTATCAACAGAGGTTCACAATGATGTTACTAATGTTTGTTCAACTTTAAATGATAATCTAGTCAGCTTTAAAGTAGTATTAAGTTGTCTTGAAAGAGGATTTTAAGTTGTTACAAAGCTTAGAGACACTTCATGTGGACAATTGAGGGACCAAATTCATCATACTCGCCCTTCGTTATCAACTTCTGCATAGGATGTAGATATTAGTATTGAGTACCTTGAGCTTAAAAGACTTGATAGATTGATTTATTGATTAGTCAAATAAAGTAAGGAGAATTGATCAAGCAGTACGTCTATCCAGGTGTTGTACTTCCTCTCAGGTGGTGCAATCACCTCTATCTTCGTGCTGATTGGAGCAGGAGCAGTGATTTCCTTGCTCATACGTTTTTCTATGCCAGAAAACATAGTTGAGCCACCACTAAGCACAATGTTTAAAAATAAATCCTTCCTAATATCAACATCACTTTTCATGATTGAATTGTAGACTTTTTCATGGATTCCTGTCGGTCCCATCCCGAACAATGATGGCTGGAATAGGACTTCAGGACAATGGAACCTCTCAACACCAATATTAAGGACTTTTCCAGAAGGAAGCTCAAAGGCCTTCTCAACTGAAGATCTGTTTTTTGCCTTTTCAATCTCCTTTCCAAAATCCAGTTTTTAAATTGGTTGTTACACATCTTTTTGTTGAATTGGATAATAATGCCATATATTTGCGCAAAATTACAGAGTAGATAGAGCATTTATCATTGGTAGTTCAGTAATTGTGTCTACCCCATCATGCCTAACAAAAATAGTTCTTAATATGTCTACTCAAACCACTAACTGTCAAAATTCCAAGTCTTGCAAAAACTTAGTCCTATCACCCTCCTTTGCTTGAAGATCATCAACTTGATTTTGCTATCTGTAGTTGTGGCTGGTTTCTGGATTCATAGGTGATTGCATCGAAAACCTGCATTTAGAGACTAGTCAATTGTCATTATCAATGATAAGATTGTCTTCATCCCATGTGAAGGCAACGATGTGTTTGATGCTGGTATACAAAATCAACGCAATGCTGGTATACAAAATCACCAAGTAAAGATTCAACATTACTTCACGTGGGGCAATAAATCATGCCCCCTTCCAATATTTTGCTGAATTAGGATACAAAACAGATATAAGCCACAAAGGATCTACCATTTTCATGGCTTACTAACCAAATCACTTGAAATATATTAAACCCGAGAAAAGTTAAATCAGCATGTTGATACAGAGCAGCTAAAAGTTTAGAATATCATACTGCTCTCGACGTTGAATTTCACATCAAACAAAGAAATATATCTCTTCTGAAATAGTATTCATTTCCTGGAATTTAACTAGACAGGTTTTAAGTTATCAAACCACTCTTAGAAGCACACCCTGTTCATAATTGAAGGACCCATTTCATCATACTCGGCCTTCACTATACACATCTGCAAACTGAGTAGAAGTTGGGAATGAGACGTAGTTAATTGAATGACTGATCGATTAGTAAAATAAAGCAAAAAGAAACTAACTTTTTGGAAAGTACTGAGGGAGGCTAGAACTGATCCTCCTATCCAGGAGTTTTACTTCCTCTCAGGTTGTGCAATCACCTTGATTTTCGTGTAGCTCGGAGCAAGTGCAGTGATTTCCTTGCTCATACGTTCTGCTATGCCAGGGAACATAGTTGAGCCACCACTAAGCACAATGTTTGCAAATAAATATTTCCTAATAGCATCATTGCATCTCATGATTGAGTTGTAGGCTTTGTCATGAATTCCTGTCGCTTCCATTTCAACCAATGATGGTTGACAGAGGGCTTCAGGGCAGCGGAATGTTCAGCACCAGTATTAACTACTTCTCCATCAGGAAGCTTATAGCTCTGCTCAATTGATTTTGAGAAATTTTTTGCCTTTTCATTCTCTTGTTTATAATCCAGTGCAATATAAGCAATCGTATCCTTCATATCATGAAATATATCTACATCTCTTTCCCAACCGTTAAATACATAAAGACCATCCATGAGAAACTTGGTGAGATGGTGTGTAAGATCAACACCACCAAGATCTAACTGTGAGATAGCATGGGGAAGCACATGTCCTTCATAGACAGGGACAGCGTGTGTCACACAATAACCAGAATCAAGCACAATACCTTGTTGAATAAACAACAAACAAAATTAGTGTGACTGACTAAAACAGTAGAGAACCTGCCTATATTGGCATTAAAATCTGCTATTTTACCAGTTGTACAACCATTAGCTAACAGAGAAAGAACGGCCTGGCTTGCGACATGGCTGGAACATTGAATGTCTCAAACATGATTTGAGTCATTCTTTCTCGGTTTATCTTGGTGTTAAACGGTGCCTCTGTCAGAAGAACAGGATGCTCCTCAGGAGCAACACGAAGTTCATTGTAAAATGTGTGATGCCAGAGCTTCTCCATATCATCCCAGTTTCTTACAATACCCTGTTCAACGGGATATTTCAGAACCAAACTACCTCTTTTAGCCAGAGGTTCATCACCAACATAGGCATCTCTTTGTCCCCTTTCCAACGTGATGCCACGATGACGAGGACGACCAACAATACTTTTGATAACAGCCCTTGGAGAATCTTCCTCAGCAAAGCCAGCCTAAAGAATTAAAGGAACAATTTATATAGTTAACACCAAGCATAGAGCTGAAATTGTAAGCAGCTTTACTAACTAACCTTGATCATTTCAGTTCCGTTGTCAATAACTAGTGTTCGCATATCCATCCCATCAGCCATCTTGTAAGGACTTCAAATGTTAATTTTGCAAGTATAGTTTAGGTGAGAGATCACTGGTACAAACACGGAATCAAATTGGAAAAAATTTCATAAGATCAGTTCAGTCTGTGCGAAATTTCTGATTCTCCTTTCAATCTCAAGGTGAGACAGATTTTCATATTTCCAGTAGAAGTCACCACCAAGCATAAATAGCTGAAAATTAGCTGCAAAAATCCAACCTGAACAAATAAAGGACAGAGTTAACACCAAGCATAGAACTGAAATAGCAAGCAGTTTATTTCTAACTAACCTTGGTCATTCCACTTCCGCTATCAATAACAAGTGTTTGAATATCCATTCCATCAGCCATCTTGATAAAATCAGCACACTCTGCTGCTGATCAATCGAGATCCACCATTGATGGACCTTGAGCTCACATGAGAGAAGAATATTCTAGAAGAGTATGCATGAAAGAATGAATTTCATTGAATGTGAATTGGCAGAACTCAACATTACAATTGATCATTATATACACAACACATTAAGCTAGCTAACAAACTAACAAACTTTCTAACTAACTCTGACACTAACTAACTTTTAACTAATTGTGCTATAAATGACTTATATTCTCAACACCCCCCTCAAGTTGGAGGTAACAACTTGTTCAATAATATAGCATGTTTAACTCCAGTAAGAGCCTTTGTGAAGATATCTGCCAGTTGTGAATCAGTAGAGATGTGGTGGAGAGTGATTAAGCCTTGTTGAAGTTTGTCTCTAACAAAATGGCAATCTATTTCTATGTGTTTTGTCCTTTCATGGAATATGGGTTCTTGGCAATGTGTACTGCAGCTTGGCTGTCACAAAAAACTTGTATGGGCAAAGAGGCATTGCACAGACAATTCATTCATCAATCTTTCAAACCAAACCAGCTCCCCTACTACCTGTCTCACAGCTCTATATTCTGCTTCTGCACAGGACCAAGATAATGTGGCCTGCTTCTTGGACTTCCAGCCGATAGGACTGTCACCCATAAGAAGAAGAAGATGAGGAAACGCGATTTAGCTACTGATGCTATCTGTTTTAGCTATTTTCTTCTCTCTTCAGGTAAAATTAATTTCCCATCCTCATATCTATTTCTAGTGTTTGTTAGAAAGTTAAGTTTGCCTACTAACTTCCTATAATGAGTAAGATCAGATAGTATCCTTCCATCAGAGACCTTCAACTTTCAGTGTAGTCAAGTTGTGATACAACAGCTTTACAGTTCAGAGAATCAAATTCTTTTAAGAAATCAGTGGTGAACTTCCTTTGTGAGATGAGTACCCCATCATGCCTGTACAGTATTTCTAGTCCAAGGAAATAATGAAGTCTACCTAAATCCTTTATCTTGAACTGATCATTCAAAAAGGACTTTAGAGAGTTGATCTCCTCCAGATCAGTCCCAGTTAGGATTACATCATCAACATATACAGCAACAAAGACCAAGGAACTTCCCTTCTTTTTATAAAATAGTGAATAGTCACTATGTGAATGCATATACCCTCTAGAACAAAGGCTGCTGGCCAACTTGTCATACCACTGCCTACTAGCTTGCTTTAAACCATATAATTATTTCTTCAATCTGCACACCATGTTTTGGCAACTCAATGCAAGGCCTGGTGGTAATGTCATGTACACTTCCTCATTAAAATCACCATGAAGGAAGGCATTATTGACATCTAACTGATACAGACCCCATCCCTTTTTAACAGCCAGTGTAATTAAACTCCTAACAGTAGTCATCTTTACTACAGGAGAGAAAGTTTCATTATAGTCTATACCAGCCTGTTGAGTGTACCCCTTAACCACCAGTCTTGCCTTAAACCTTTCCACACTACCATCTGCCTTGTGCTTGATTTTATATACCCACTTACAACCAATGTTCTTTTTACCCAAGAGTAGAGATACTAATTCCCAAGTATCATTTGCATATAGAGCTTCAAATTTTTGTGTCATAGCCATTTGCCAGGCAGGATGCAAGATTGCTTCTTCATATGAGGAAGGCTCAAAATCATGGGAGATGGTTTCAACTAACTGCTGGCTATCAGAACATAAGGTGGTAAAGCAAATGCTGTCTTGGTTGGTCAGGAAGGATGTGAGAGAATTGTGAGGATTAGATGCAGGTGTGGAGGAGTGCAAGTTAGGTAAAGTATATCTATATTATTTTAGGTAGTTGGGTGTATGAAGTGACCTGGTTGTTCTTCTAGGTGGAGCATCACAAGTTGGAACATGTGTGTTTTGTGTGGTAGGGGCTGATGTGTGATCATTTGTATTGGTAGATGTTTGGATGTCATGGACTGCATTAGGGATTGTATGTGATGTTGTACTTCATTAGTAGTAACTTCATGTGGTGTGTTAATGTTTGGGAAGTCATCATTAGAGAAAATGCTTGTTGTACCAGGCATGCAAGTTAAAGTATTAGGATGATGAACAAGACACTTTAAAATATAAGCAAAACTAGAATTATCAGGAGCAATTACAAAAGGGAAGACAGACTCATGAAAAAAACATCTCGGGATATATGAACTCTTTTGGTAACTAGGTCCAAAACCATGTAACCTTTTGTATTGAAGGGGTATCCAACAAAAATGTGTGGTGTTTCCCTTGGTTCAAACTTATCTTCGAGGGTTTTCAAGGTAGTGGTTGTGTTTGGTACAACATCTTATAAGGGGATTTCTTTTGTAAAATCTTGGAAGCAATCTATTAATGAGATATGTGGCTGTTAGAACACACTCTCCCCAATATCTCATGGGCATAGGAGTGCCCTTGCAGTTTCAAGGAGGTACTTGTGTTTCTTTTCAACTACACCATTTTGTTAAGGTGTGTAAGGACAAGACCTTTGATGGATTATACCTTTTCCTTGGAAAAAATGGGTGGCTTCAGTAGAAGTGAATTCCAGACCATTATCAGATCTGATGGTCTTCAGTTTAGTCTGAAATTGGTTTTCAACAAGTGAAATAAAGGCCTTAACTGTTTGTAAAGCGTTGCTTTTACTCCTAATCAATTGTGTCAAGGTTGATCTAGTGTGATCATCTACCATGGTTAGAAAATAGTGATAACCATCATGAGTGGGAGTGTGGTATGGTCCCCATAGGTCAATGTGAAGCAACTCAAAAGGCTTGGTGGTGTTGGTTGTGCTTTCTAGGAATGGCATTCTTGTTTGCCTAGCCATAGGACATATGGCATACGTAAAAGTTTGTTTGGTAGAGAAATGACAAGGGATAGTGGAGATTCCCTTTATTTTTACAAAAGGAACATGGCCTAGTCTAGCATGCCACAAAAGATCATTAGTATAAGTGCTATCAGAATTAACTACAGAGGAAGAACACTCGGTAGTGTAGTAGGGAGAAGAATTAAGAACAGAACAACCCTCTTTATTGATATGAGAGAACCTTTTACAGTAGAGTAATGAATGTTTTGAACTGGACTGTTAGTACATTTAGCTAAAGAGGTCAAATGACTTGAAGTAACATGAGGGTCCTTGATGCCATCAGGAGAAGAACCACAGTTGTGGCATTGTGTACACAAAAAATAGAGACCATTCTTTCCTCTACCAAGTTCCAGAGTGCTCTTCAGAGAAGGGCCCTGCAACAAACAAAAAACACTATTAAAACTGACTACACCCTTAAGTTGTAATGCCAGACAATGAACTGATATGAGATTGAATTTGAAGCTAGGTACAAATAACACTTTCTGCAATGTTAACTTGATTTAAACATACATCACCAATTTCAGTCACTTTAACTTTGTAACCATTAGGTAGGGAGATGAGGAAATGATATGGTAGTGGTCTAATATTTTTGAGAGTGGCTTTATTATATTTCATGTGGTGTGATGCTCCTGAGTCTATGAACCAACAGTTAATCTAGCACATCTACAAGAAAGATAATCTATCTCAGTTATGGAAGAATAGCAAGCAAGTATACCTGCCAGGTTCACAGTTCCACTAAGCACATTGTCTGAGTTAGAGGTTCCATGTCCAACTTGTAGGGATCCCAAGAGATTCACTAGTTGTTCATACTGGTCTTTGGATAGGCTTAGTGGCACCTGTTTTCTCAACTCAAAATCTTCCTCACAGTGGTTTCCATCAATCTCAGAACTGCACACATTTGTTACTGCAGAGCTGGAACTTTTGCCTTTAGAAAATCTAGAGTTGGATGGATACCCATGAAGCCTGTAACATCTTTCCCTGGTGTGGCCTGATCTCCTGCAGAAATCACAAGACAAGGTAGACCTGCTGGTACTAGAGTTTCCTCTAAACATGATGGTGTTATTCAAGTTTCCAGAGTTGCCTGTATTCCCCCTAAAAGAACTATAGTTGGTTCTGAGACCTTTTACTCCTGCATTATTATGAGATGAGGCAGAAACATTTAAGGAGGTGGAATCCAAGGCAGTATGGTTGAGGGGCTTTACTTCTCTCTGCTTTTCTTCTTGGGACAATATGGCAAAAATTTGAGCCATGCTAGGCAAGGTACTCATCATGAGAATGTTACCTCTGATGGCAGTATACATTTCATTTAATCCCATTAGGAAGTGTATGAGCCTTCTATCTTGTTCAGCCTTGACCAATTTGATCTTACCACCACAAATGCACACACAATTGCATTGAGAACTCACATCAACTGTGCTCATTTCTTCCCAGAGTTTTTTCATTTTTGTATAATACCCAGTGACATCCAAAGTGCCTTGGATGAGATCATTGATCTCTTTCTAAAGCTGATACAACTTACGGCCATTTGTCGGGTCATATCTTTCCTCCAACTCAGCCCATAACTCCTGTGCATTGTTAACATACTGTAGACTATCTCTTAGATCAGGTGACAAGGAATTCAGAATCCAAGAGGTTACCATGTCATCACATCTCTCCCACTGTTGGAAGCTAGGATCATCTAGATTGGGCTTTAGTAATTTCCCATTGATGAAACCTGTTTTACTTTTAACAGATAGAGCTCTAAGAACAACTCTCCTCCAGGATCTATAACCAGTGCCATCGAAAACTCCAGGCAATAGAGATGAACTTGCATTCTCAGAAGGATGCAGATAGAAAGGACTGGGAATGTCCATCCTAACAGTGGATGTGGAACCGGTCACAATTGGATAAACTTGATTGTCAACCATGATGAAATCAGATGGTGATGGGATTCAAAATTGAGAATGAAAACTCAAAAATAGAATCGAGAACAGGAAGAAGAGAACAACACTAAAAACAGAATCGAGAACAGGAAAATGAGAACAAGGTCAATTCGATCAACAACAACTGGAACTCAAAGTTGAAACATAAAATTTGAAAGAAAATTTACAATTCTACCTCTTCAAAAAATAAAGTTCACAAACTTATGTGGATGCGGAAAGGGAACAGGATTTATGTCCAATGCTCTGATACTATGATAAAATCAACACACTCTGTTGCTGATCAATCGAGCTCCTCCATTGATGGACCTTGAGCTCACATGAGAGAAGAATATTCTAGAAGAGTATGCATGAAAGAATGAATTTCATTGAATGTGAATTGGCAGAACTCAATATTACAATTGATCATTATATACACAACACATTAAGCTAGCTAACAAACTAACAAACTTTCTAACTAACTCTGACACTAACTAACTTTTAACTAATTGTGCTATAAATGACTTATATTCTCAACACATCTTGAAACAACTTCAAATAAGTAATATTTATTTTGTGAATTCAGACATCACTGTTATATGTACGGAGTAAAAGTTAAAATGGTTCATAAAATTGGCAAGAAATTTAAGATTGAGGTTAAAACGAATCTAAATTGATAGTTCATCAAACAAATTTGAAACTTAACTTTACCTGAACGACTCCATTGCTAAAATCAATTGATGAGAAAAAGCTAGAATCCAAACTCCTCAATCCCCATACCCGGTAATTATCTAAATTCTATTTTCTTGTATTAGAATTACTATATTAGTATCTAAACCTGTATAAAATTGAACAAATAGACAAATGCGTAGAGATTAACTACTATCCACTGACTGTGGATAAGAAAATTACAGGATCACCTTATTTTTAGAAATTTTATATTTTCCTCTTAAATATATTCACATAATGTTAATATTTAAATAAAAAGAGTATCCCCACCACGCCTCGAGGCCCCCCCGCCCCACTGGCCTCGAGGGGTCGCACCCCAAGCCTCCCTCACCCCTAGCCTCGAGGCGTCGCACCCCCATCACTCCCACATCCTAGCTTCGAGGCGTTGCACCTTGAGGCCCCACCAACCCCCTCCCCTTTCTCCCTAAACCTTGAGGCGTCACACCCCGAAGTCCCCGACCCCCTAGCCTCTAGGCGTCGTACCCCGAGGCCCCCATCTCCTCCCGGCCTCGAGTCCCCCAACCCCTCCCACCTCCCAGCCTTAGAAGTGTCGTGCCTCGAGGCTCCTCACCCCTTCCCCCTGGCATTGAGGCATCGTGCCCCAAGGCCCACCGAACCCAACCCTACCCCTAACCTCGAGGTGTCGTGCCTGAAGCCCTCCAACCCTACCCCCAGCATCAAGGCGTCGTGCCCTAAGTCCCATCGACCCCACACTATAGCCTTGAGGTGTCGTGCCCAGAAAACCCCCCACCCCCTCCATCCTCAAGGCGTCATGACCTGAGGTCCTCCCTAAGCCACCCCATCCCCAGCCTCGACGCGTCGTGCCCCAAGGCCCCCAAACCACCCCCCCCAATTCTTGAGACGTCGTGCACCGAGCCCCCACCCCTAGCCTAAAGGCAATGTGCCCTATGGCCCCCCACCCCACCACCTAACATCGAGGTGTCGTGCCCCGAGGCCCCCCAACCCCACCCACAGCCTCAAGGCGTCGTACCCTGAGGCCCCCCAAGCCCATCTCCTAGCCTCAAGGTGTAGTGGCCCGAGGCCCCCCTACCGTCCCTCCAGCCTCGAGGCATCATGCTCAGAGGCACCCCGACCACACCCCAGCCTCGAGGCATCGTGCCCCAAGGCCCCTCCAACCCCACCCCACCCCACAATCAGCCTTAAGGGGTCGTGCCCAGAGGCCCCCACAACCCCAACCCACTCCCAAGCCTCGAGGCCCCCCAACCTTAACCCACTTCGAGCCTCAAGGCGACGTGCCTCAAAGCCCTCCAAACCCCCCCCCAACCCCCGCCTCGAGGCATCGTGCCCCCCATCCCCTCCAGCCTCGAGGCATTGTGTCCAGAGTCCCCTGGACCCCACCCCCAGCCTCGAGGCGTCATTCTTAGAGGCCCCCCGACCCCATCCCTAGCCTCGAGGCAGCGTGCCCTAAGTCCCCCCAACCCCACCCCACCACCTACCTCAAGGCATCATGCTGCAAGGCCCCCCAACCCCACCCCACGCTAGCCTCGAGACATCGTGCCCCGAGTCCCCCCAACCCACCCCACCACCGACCTCAAGGTGTCGTGCCTCGAGGCCCCCCAACCCCACCCCACCACCTACCTAGAGGCGTCGTTCCCCATGGACCCCACAACCCCACCCCACCCCAGCCTCGAGATGTCGTGCCCCGAGGCCTGACCAACCCCACCCCACCCCCAGCCTCGAGGCATCGTGCCCTAAGGGCCCCGCAACCCCAGTCCACCCCCAAGCCTCGAGTTGACGTGCCCCAAGTCCCCAAAAATCCCACCCCACCCCAGTCTCAAGGTGTTGTGCCTTGAGGCCCCCGCAACCCCTCCCCCAACCTCGAGGCGTCGTGCCTGAGGCCCCCACAACCCTACCTCCACCCTCGAGGTATCGTGCCCTAAGGACCCCCAAGCCTCGAGGTGTCGTGCCCTGAGTCCCCCGTAACCCCACCCCTAGCCTCGAGGCATCGTTGTGCCCCAAGGCCCCTTTCCTACCCCTACTCCAGCCTCGAGGCGTTGTGATC
>JAJOOO010014610.1:0-11852 GCA_029582685.1 Solanum piurae | reverse complement strand
AGAGTACTAATGGGAGGATTTTATAGTACTCAAATAATCGCTATTGCTTCCTTCTTCAACACAATAGGGGGTCCTCTTTTTTAACTAACATGCCACTAGGGGTCCTCTTTTTGACAAACATGTCACAAAGGGGTCCTCTTTCTAACATGTCATGTGTATTTGCTTTTGGAATAATAAATAAACGTATTTTTTAAATTAGCATCAGCTGGTATCTATATCATCGTCATAAGTATACGTTGATACTAATTCTGCTTAAAGAATATTTTATATTATTTCATAATGTATCGTACTATACATAAATGTCTCACATCAATAATTTGAATGACAAACCTACAAGAAAAGTAAGCTACAAGCTAGAGTTATTATGAAAAGATAAGATAGAGGATAAAATATAATTATTATTAAATAGTAAATAACGATAAGATCATATCAAATCAGTCGACAATATATTGTCTTCTTCTGATATGTTTTAATTAATCAGACTTCTGATATATTGTCCAACTTTTGACCATTTTGATAAGTTGTTTACTTGATAGGAGGCAATTATATCAATTATTATCCCTAACGGGTCGGATTCCACTGAGATTGGTGACTTTCTGAGAAGTTTTCGTGCTATTCTTTAATATTTTTTTCCTTTGATAAATACATATTTGTGTATTAATGGTATTGAATATATTGAATATCTATTTTGGGTATTTATCTTTTCATTTCAAATGTAATTGGTAGATCATCCCATCTTCCACATGTAAGAAAGATTTGGATTGTGTGTCTGCCTCAAATCAACTGTAATTGTGTGTTTTTTGGTAGACGAATAGAAGTCTTTTTCAAAAAAAAAATCCCTTTACAGTAAGTACTTATTTATTTTAATCTAAGTGTTTATTATGTCAAATTACTTCAATTTACTATGATTAAACAGCAAAAATATGTATTAATTAATCATAGTTATTTAAAGGGAGAAGGCATAAATTCACCCTTGAATTTGTCTCAAAAAGTCAGTTACACGCTTAAATTATCATGACAATCTATTACACACCTTTACTATTTAAAAATGAATTTTTTTTACCCCCTATAACTGACGTGGCAAAAAATAAAAAAAGAAAAGCGCGTTTAAACAGTAAAAAAAAAATTAAAATTTTATTTTTACTATCACCCTCCACTCCCACCCCCCCACCCAATGCCTCTTCTTCACCTTCTTCACGGAGAACCATCTTCTTCTTCTTCTTTATTTTTTTTCATACCCAATTTCTATCCACTCCACTATACCTCCATCAAAATCCTCTCCCCCCACCCCCACATCATATCCTATTTTAATGCTTATTTGATTTCACTATTTTCATTATACTTGATTTTTGTCTTCGACTTTGTTGGTGGTTGATAAAATTGATGATTAAGTTTAAAAAATAAAATATAATGATGGATTTGTTGGCGTGGGTGACAAAGAAGCAGGAATTGAAGGTGGTGGAGAAGAAAAAATTGATATTGACAATGATGGTACTGGTATTTGGTGGTGAGTTTGTACCTTTTGATGGTGATGAGTTTGTTTATGAGTGTCAAATTTTGTTGTTGATCTTTCTAATTATTGTGGGGATAATGGTGATAGTATGATTTCGATGGTGGATTCGATAGTAGATGGTGAAATTTATGGTGACTATTTTGATTTTTATGGTGAAATATATAGATTTGGTAAAGTGTGATACATCTCCCATTGTGAGAGTGGTGCTACACGTTTTAAGGGTAAAAAAACTCAGTATTTAGTAGCAGAGATGTGTAATAGATCACTATATTAATTTAAGTGTGTAACTGACTTTTCGAAATAAGTTCAGGAGTGAATTTATACCTTTTCCCTTATTTAAATAACATATGTGCTTAGTAGTAGTCAATATATACAAGTCACACATATATTTATTTATTAATAAACACGTATCTGATGCATCGGACATTTAATTTGATCTTTTTATTTAGTCATTGTTATATATCCTATAACATTTCTTTTTAAGTCCGTTCATTATTATACTGTAATAACTCTCCAGTTAATTAGGTTCTGATTATCTTTAACCAAAATAACCACGGCTATATATATTATATATAAATATAAGGCTTAAGTCATCTGTGACCCCTTAAAATTGTCCGTATAATTTATTTAGACACTTTAACAAACCTTGTTTCCTATTAGACACTCCAACCGTATGGAGATCACCATCCACAATCTTTTATCGGAAAAATGGAGATGTCCGTATAAATAAATATTTTTGCAATAGTAATTCGTTAGCCATAATAAGTTATTTGAAATAAAATATTGTAGCTAAATAAATATTTTTGCTTCAAGTTATAAAAAAATGTGGCAATAGTTAAATGAAATAGCCATAGAGGTTTTGCTATAGTAAAATTTTGTAACTAATTATTATTTTTTTGCCACGAATTTTAATTTACAGTAATAATAATATTTTAGCCACAATAACTTATTTGAAGAAATATTTGTAGCTAAATAAATCATTTAGCTTCAAGTTATAAAATATTGTGGCAATAATTAAATGAAATAGCTATAGATTTTTTTTCTATAGTAAAATTTCATAGCTGATAATTACTTTTTGCCACGAGTTTGAATTTACCGTAGTAACAATAACCTTTCAGTCTTAATAAGTTATTTGAAGAAATAATTGTAGCTAAATATATTTTTTTCAAGTTATAAAAGTTGCGGAATATTAAAAATATTTTCATAATTTTTTTGTTATAATACAATTTTATAGTTAATTATTAAGTTTTTTTTCAGGATCATGTTGAAATTTGTTGAAGCAATAGTAACCTTTTATTCCTAAGAAGTAATTTAAAATAAATTATTATAACTTAATAAATATTATGTTTTGAGTAGCAAAATATAGTTGCAATAATTAACTTAAAGTTTATAATTATTTGTCATGACAAAATGATACAACCGTGTGAGTACAACTGAGGTGATACGTGTTATCTGACACGAGGTGAAACGTAAGCGTTGAGGTGTTTCATCTTGTGTTGAGAATTCATGTTATACGACTCAAACCTCTTCTATCGAAAAATACATTTATCGAGCTAGCTTAATTAGAGATGTTAATCATTCTATCATTTCAATTTTACAAGTTCTTAATTTTTAAGTTTTAAGTATAATTTAGATAAATAGAAGTTATACAAAAAGAAATAAAAAAAATAGAAGTTGTGTCTAATTAATTGGATGTATTTGTACTTTTTTATATAAAAAAATGTGTATAGTCAATTTACAAATCATTAAATACTGTCATATTTTATTCAAATATGCAATATGAATTATTATGGAATATATATAAATAAATCAATTGTTTATTGAATATAATTAATACACAAAGAAGTGATATTAACATTCAATTCTTTTTTAATTTTCTATTATTGACAAAAAAATAATTATTTTTGAATTTCTTATTTTAATCTTAACTTCCTAATCCATATATTTTTTGTATTTTTAATTAAAACTATAAAACTACAATTCAAAATTCACATCTCTATTTAAATTCAAATTGAAATAAACAAACAATGTGGAAGTATAGTTTCATTATGGTTGAACAATTTAACTTGAATTTGAATTCACATGGTTGATATAAAAAAATTGTATTGAATTTCTTATTTTCTTTCGAAAATTTCATCTTAAAATTATTTTCAAACTTGAATTGTATGGTAATTGGAATTTGCCATCACAATATTGTTTTGCTTCTCCAATTCTATATAAATATATTAAATATATTTTCTGATATAGACAATTTTATTCTATTTTTAACTTGACATTCTAATACATATATCATTTTAAATTCAAATAAAATAAAAACAATAGAATTTAATAATAATAATAATAATAATAATAAATACTCAGTATAGTACTACAAAATGAGATTTGACGAGAGTTATTTTGAATTCATATAATTTTTATATTTTTAATTCAAACTAAATAAGTTATTCGAAATTAACAATGGTCATAAATTTAACTAAGCATTATTCCCTCCATTCCGTATTAATATGGGTACACTCTATCCTTCTTAGACCTCACTTCACCACACCACCCCACCCGCACCTCCCTAGTCATCCCTACTAATAAAGATTAAAAAAATAGAATAATATTTTTTTCATATAAATAATTTACCTTTTCCATTAACTTAAAGTACAATATATATTGGTTTTTAGTACTGTTAATACTATTAATTATTGTTTTTTTTCATAAGATTATTTTCTTTGTTATTATATTTGTTAATTTTATATAACAATTGTTATATATATATAACAAAGTTGTATTTGTTAATTTTAAAAGAAGCAAAAATTATTATACAAATAAGAGATGATAACTATGAAAGTAAAACATAAATTTTCACCTAAAATAACTCTCCAGCAGCTTCCCCATTTAGATCCAAAAAGTTCTCCCCCCAAAAATAAAAAATAAAAAAGATTAAAAATCTTAAAACCCAATTAACGAAAACCTAGATATCCTTCCCCTCTTCCCGTATCCTTCTTGTCCGCTCCTCCCTTCATCCTTTTTGTTTTTGTTCAATTTTTTTTTATTTCTAATGTTTTATTAATTTTTCTTTTGTAGGTTTTACACAACATTTTCCAAGTAGATGAGATAAGTTTTTACAATGTGAGTTTTTTATTTTGTTTTACTCAATCGTATGCTTTATATTTTCTATTATGTATAGGTCCAAGAAAAGATTGAACCACAAATAATTTATCATACACAATTATATACTAATTTTTTTTTGCAAGAGATTGTTGTCATAGCTTGAAGCGATGGGTATTACAATGGATTAAATATTTTTATTAATGTAAAAGAAATTGTTTGACTAGGCATGAGTTTTATAATTGATACTAAAATTTGAGATCTATATCTACAGGTTTTAAGAAGTTTAAAAGTTACAGGTTTGCTTACTTATTTGATAACTTTGTATTTTTTTTTTATTTACTAAACATATTTGTAAAAAAATTATCATAGACATATTTTTTTCTCCTTGAAATTCTTAATCATTATTGTGTTAGTGCTAAAATATTTCCTATTATTGATAGGCATATTTATGGAATAAAAATATATAAATGACAAATTGGGACCATGTTGATCAAGCTAAGGTGCAATTGAAGATTGTGGATGGAGACATAGGGTCTAGTACGCCGCTTTGGACTCAAACAAGATGATGTCTTAAAAGAATTATATATTGTGACTACTCTCAAAATTGTAAAATGCAATTATATGTAACTTGAGAATTATTTTGGAATGTGAGAAATGTATTCGTGGTTACATTATGTAACTTTTTTTACTAACAAAGCGTGTGGAAAATCCTTTCGTTTGTACTAATAAAATTGTTGAATTTATTTTTTAGCTACATTATAAGTTCTTGTGATTAATAATGCTGATGGTAGTATTCTTCAATTTGTAGCAATGGATTTTTGTAGTTATGACTAAATCTATATGTAATTATTAAAAATAGGGCAATACATTTTCAATTTTCATAGAAAAATTAAAATTATTAGCTACAATTTATGAATGTCATGGCAAAAAGTTTGAACTCATAGCTTTGTGAAAAAAATATTTGTGGCAAATACTTTAATTTTATAGATAAATTTTCTAATTTGTAGCTAAATACAAGTATCATTACCATAAGATTAAAAATATAAAATAGCCACAAATTTTAAATTTTCATAGAAAATAAATCAAGTCATTTGCCACAATAGTACATATTGTGTCTACAATACAAAAAATTGCTATGGATTAAATTTGTTGTGGCAAAAGAGTAAGAATATTTGCTATACATTTCGTAGCAAGAATATTTTACTATTATAGCTACAACACAATTTGTTTAGTAGCTATAAGTATTAGTCCTTAGCCACGAACCATATAAAGTCTATAGCTGACTTTTAGCCACACTATATCTTGCCACGAATGCTACGAAAAAATATTTTATGGCTAAAGCATTTAGCTACGGAAAATTTCATATTTAGCTATAATGTGTTTTGTAGCTTTAAGTGCATTTTCTTGTAGTGTAAGAATATTAAAAAAAAAAAAAAAACAAGAAATTTGTAAAAAAGAAGAAGATGGCCATGGATTTGTGAAGCAAAGTGGTTGCAGCATGTGATGGTCTTGAAAGAGAAGAAAAATAAAAAGATAGTTATTGCTAAAAAAAATAATGAGAAAAAAAAAAAAGATTGAAAAGGAAAAGGGAAAATGTCAAAATATTAATTTCACGCGCTCACCAAGATGTGAATTACATTTTTTATGCCACCTCAGCAAAAAGTGTCTAAATGGTTCAAATTCGAGTGGGTAGAGATGTTTAATAGATACTAATTCTAGTTGAGGTGTCTAAGTGAATAATTCGAATAACTTTAAGGGATTGTAGATGACTTAAGTCTAAATATAAAATAATCAATACTTCAATTTTTTTTAAATGTCCACTTGTGTATTCTTTAATCTTTCTTTTTTCACTTTCTATAGAGCTATTATAGTTTGTTGGTTCACTTACTTCGATGATTTTGCGTTGGCTTGAAGCATGCTCTCCTTTGATTTGCAGACTAAATTATTCCACCTGAAAGATGCATAAAATAAATACCAAATTAAACGAGATAATTGATAAGGTGGATATTCAAAAAAAAGTTTGACATAAAATTTATATCCTAATATATCAATTTATTCCGGAAATATCCCACACTATCCCGCGTATGTATTTATCTTTTAGTATAGGAACATGCATAGTTTATAGTGTAGTACTTTTATTTTCCAAACAAAAAAAATGGAGGGAGCTTTGCAAGTTCCAATAATTGATCTTAGCTCTATAGATCTCACTGATTCACTCAAGAAGGTACATTCTATACCCTTTAAATTGATTCAATCAACAAATTAAAGTAGTAAAAGTTGCAATGCCAAATGATGGGAACATTTGTTTGTAGGCATGTATTGAGAATGGATATTTTTACCTGATAAATCATGAGGTAGAAGAAGATTTGATTCGACGAGTTTTCGATGGCGGCAGAGGATTTTTTGATCTATCAGTTGGAGAGAAGATGAAGGTGCTTCGCAAGAATCATAGAGGATATACACCATTTTATGATGAGAAGCTTGATCTTGTTGACAATCCTAAAGGTTCTTTCTACTTTCATCCTTACGTTAGACAGATCTATTTGTTATTTAAGTCGAGAATCTTTCGAAAACAGTCTCTCTAACTTCACTTGATTATAAGGTTGTGTACGCTCTATCTTCTCTAGTCTCTAGACCTCACATGTGGGACTATACTGTATATGTTGTTGTTGAGTTAGTGATGATTTAGGCACTCCTTGTTGCATTTTATCTTAACATTTTTCACTTTTTATTTCGTTGCAAAAAAATATACTTTTATTTATAACAATTTGAATGTTAAGTTTTAGATCTTTACTCTTAATGACATGAGTTTATAGCTAGTGGCGGAGAAAGAATTTTAGTTAAAGAGGTTCAAAATTATACATAATTAAATACACGAAAAAGTCAAGGAGATTCAATTTCTACTAAATATGTAAGTAAAAAGAATAATTTAACCTTATATATACATTTAATAGAAATGTTATTACTTGCTCTTCCCATTTGTCCAAACTTTGGTGCACGTAAGTATCCGATACTTGGTGGGAGATAGTAGACTAGTAGTGTCGTGTACAACTAGTTGAGGTGCGTGCTAGTTGATCTGGACACCGTTCTTTCTTTTGCTCATTTACTTTTCCTTTGAATTGGATTTCAGGGGATCCAAAAGAAAGCATCTATTTTGGAGCACCTGAAGACATATCACCCTATGGTAATCTAAATCAGTGGCCTCCAGAAGGTATATATCCATACTCTTTCTCAATTTTGTACCAGATTTATATAGTCGATCCCAACTTGTACAAGATTGAGGCGTAGTAATTGTTATTTGCTTGATTTTCTAATTAATTGTATATTGTTTCACTTAAATAATATGTCATGTTTTTATTTTTGGACATGTAGAAATTTTGCCATGTTGGAGATCTACAATGGAAGAATATTACAGAGCTATTCCGTAAGTATCAACTCTCTTATATTTACATAGTTTTGTCTCGGAAACAATGTCTTTACCTTCACAAGATAGGAGTAATGTTGCGTATGCACCACTTTCCCCTGATCCTACTTGTGGAATTATATTAAATACGTTGTTTTTTTTGCTGCTAATTAGGAATCTTGGTAAAAGAGTACTCTCATTCATTGCTCTAGCTTTGGATGAGAATGAAGATTTCTTTGAAACAGTTGGTGCTTTTAATCCTCCGGGGGCTCTTCTTCGTCCTATGCATTATCCAGGTAAGGCAATTTCGAGATCTTATTTGATGGCTTCACTTCCTGTAAAATGTTTTATAGAACCGGAGATGTCATGACATGTTTGAGACCACAAATTTCACGTCTTTTTTCTTCTTTAGTACACTCGGTGCCCAGTGAATTAAAAGGTGTCATATAAAATGAAACAGAAGAACATTTAACTGATTCTTCAAGCAAATTAAATACTAGTGTTATTATCAGTTGCAGGTGAAATAAACTATTGTGATCAATATATGCATGGTTGTGGAGCTCATACAGATTATGGAATGATAACTATCTTAATCACCGATGGTGTTCCTGGACTTCAGGCACGTTAAAAAGAGTTAGATTTTTATTCTCTCAGAAAGTCACTTTCTTTATTGAAGGAAATTGAAATAAAGAAAAAGTGACTTTATGAGATAACAAGGTTGTGGCAAAAAAGTATTAATAGTTCTAACATTTCAGTTGGATTCTGTTTTTATCAGGTTTGTAGAGATAAATTACAGAAACCTCAGATTTGGGAAGATGTGCCTCAGTTGAATGGGTACTTCATACTTTACTAGGACTCTTCAAGGGTCACATATATATTAGTTAGTTATGCAGAGATTAATTATAACGAAGGAATTATTATATTGTTTGGACATACTAAAAAATAAGTATCATCATGAGCTCAAATGCATTTTCGATCGGATTACTTTAAACTTGAAATTTGTCAATTTGCAGGGGTTTCATTGTTATTGTTGGAGATATGATGGAAAGGTGGACAAATTGTTTGTTTAGGTCAATATATCACAGAGTAACAAAGCCAGAACAAGAACGTTATTCTGTATCCAACATCCTCTTAACATGTTTTTCGTCTCATTTTGAATCCTCATCTTGTTAATGTTTTATATTGACTTATAAATCAGGTAGCAATGTTTTTCGATCCAAGTCCAGATTGTGTTGTGGAATGCTTGAAGAGTTGCTGTAGTGAATCTTCTCCTCCTAGGTATGATTTATAACTCATTGCTAAATAATTGTGTTGTTTTGTTCAATTCTTTTTTACTTTCTTGAAAGTGTATATATATATATATATATATTATATTGTTGTGATTTGTTAAACAGGTTTCCTCCAGTTAGAGTGGCAGACTACTTGATGGAAAATTATAACATTACATATGGCTACCAGTGTAAGTATTTCTAAATCATCAAGTGTCGTAATAGTGCTAAAATATATACTCCCTCCGTCCCATTTTATATGTCACCTTTCGGATTTCAAGAGTCAAACAAGTCTATCTTTGACCGTAAATTTTTCATAGATCTTTTAAACATTTTGAATTATCAATTTTTGTGACTCATAGTACTTATTTTATAAATATATAAATTTCATTTCAAAACAATTGAAGATTTCATGCGCAAATTACCGGTCAAACTTAAACTGTTTGACTCCCAAAACATAAAGGATGTCATATAAATTGGGACAGAGGGAGTAATTGGTAGCATCATGTGAAATTTTATACTAAATTAGGACCGCAATATTTTTTCAACAACTTTAACTTGGTCTAATATTTCTTCATTAATCCTCGTACTGAACTTACTAATTCAGATTCAAATCAGATAAGACTACACAGAGGATTGACTTTTATTTGTTTTTCTGCAGAAATATGTGCAACAAAAATATCACTGAGGAAGAGATAAGAAATGGTTAATTTGTTCACCAATTTTCTCAAATATTAAGGAGCTTTTTATGTGTGACAAAAAATACTCCATATGGAACGGTTTGACCTTTAGACTATTAATTTTATCGAGTCGCTCTACTAAAAGGGAGGGACATTTTTTTGTTTTTCTTTCTTTATGTATTCATCGTGAAATTGATGTGTACTCACTCTACACATTCAGACATTGCATGAAACATCTAATTTTTGGTCCTGTAAATTGTAATATGGTCTCCACTTTCTTTAGTTCAGTTATTATTTGAACTTATCTTATATTTTATAACCTAAGCTAACAAGATAATTGTGTTTGTGGCAATATCTAGATAAGCTTTCTTTTTAGATCCTTATCCAGACTGCATTGCATGCGTCGTGGAATAATGCTTTGATTTTTTATCCTCACCCCATATAATTAATTAACTTTTGAATCGAGTTAGATCCAACGATTCATTTTCTTAACGAACATAAAAGATGATTGTCAATTACGATGGAAGTGTTTTCTTTAATATTTGCCAGTGTACACTCTGGTAAATCAAATCGGAAGGTGTATTGGATAAGCAAGCTAAAAAATATTTTTTGATTTTTTTATATTTGGAAATTATATTATTTTTAATATTTGGAGGATATAAGATCAGAATTTTTGGAGAGGAGCATTGTACCTGACCTTAATTTGGATTCATGCTACTTTTGATTAGTCAGCAAATGGGGAGAAGGTACCTCAATCAATCGACCGGAGTCAGAATTTTTAGCAAGTGTTCAAAATATGAAAAGTAAACATGTAATTGTCTTTAAATAAATTAAAGGTAGAATAGGTAAAAGGTATTGTCTTTTTTTAAAATAATAAATAAAAAGTTAAAATCGGACAAGTAAAAAAGAAAAAAAGGAACACCAATATCCCAACATTTTTGGAAGTCCAGAACTACTCTTGCAGAAAATTATTAAATTATTTTTCAAATATAGATAGTTTAATTTTTCAGTTGAAAACAAAAGTAGATCTGTATAACAATTCCGTACTATCTTCTTTGCAACTTGTTTTTATCTCAAATCTCAATGAATTTGATATTGAAAATTGGACCAAATTCATTGCATCCTTGACTTTAACTAAACAAAATTGTACGAAATTCTATTAGATAGTCACCCTTTTTATCTTTTTGCCAGACTATTAAATTAAATAAATTCGTGGTAAGCGGTGGAGTCAGAAATTTAGTGAATGATTTCTTTACCGTTATATTAAAGATGTGCAAAATAATATGTATACTCATAATTAGGGGTGTACATAATCAGGTTGATTCGAGTTTTTTTAAATATCAAACTAAATTATTTGTGTCGGACTTTTAAATTTATAAACCAAATCAATAAAACTCGGGTTATTCACCCTCAGTTTTTTTTTGAATTTTTTTGGATTTTTCCGATAAAGTATTCATATAAACATATAATTTACTTGTACTTCAAATATTTCTTTAGTCCTACCAAAATACAACTATCTAAGGTGTTTCTTAAGAAAATAACACAAAATATGATGAGTAATGACACTAAAATATCCAACAAAAAAATAATAATAATGAAATCGCGTAAAATAAATATTGCAAATTAACACGTCATAATGAAAATGATCATAATTTAAAAGTACTAAATTATGCTAAAAGAAGTTTAATAAGTATTAGTTACATGACTAAATATTAAAGGAAATTAAAATTAGATTATATATTTTGAATTGTCTAAACCAATGTAAAATCAAAGAACAAATATTCAATATTATTGTCATTCTTAGTGTTGAATTGATTTTCTTTTTGCATTAGTATTAATTTGATTTTGATTTAAGCTTTATTATAATTACCAACATCTGTGGACTATAA
>JAJOOO010014609.1:0-10500 GCA_029582685.1 Solanum piurae | reverse complement strand
GGATAGCTAAAAGGAAATTAAGACCCATTTAATAGAATGAATATAAAATAATATGAATACTTCTTTTTGAGATATTAGAATTATTTTTCCAACAATGGAAACGAAAGCGTTGAATCCAAGGAGCAAACTAGGATGCCCTTTAAAAAATTCTTTCACTCTTGCTATGACTTAATAGTATCAATTCTATAAGGAATATTCAAAAATTTAGTCCGACATAAATAACCAAATCAAAATAGAAAGTAATGAGGATCATGACAATAGGCTAATTTTAGTTGCAAACCTTCGAGCCTTAACGTTTTTCATAACATCAAGGAACATGTAACATTTCTCACTTTGGTCCAGAAACATGTCTCTAACTTCTCTCAAATAAGACAATGCAACAATTACATCTCGGGCTCGCGTAATGCAGCTGAACATGACCTTCATGGTCTTCCACATGCGAGTAAACAGATGGTCCAGAGAGCGCCCTCTCCTCCTCTCAACATCAAGCTCCCGATGGAGCGCGGCTATGTCCTGGGAAGGAGAAGGTAGTGTTGGGGCTAGCAGAAGCAGTCTCCACAAACCTCTTGACTGCATCTTGACTGCATCTTGACTGCAACCAGGTCAGCCTCCAAGTTGCTGCTAGATAGCGGGGGCTGGGACTGGGTGGTGGCAGGGTCCGCATCAGCATCCTCATCCTCATCTGTACCCACTGCAGCTAGGCTGCTTCCCGCCTCGGCCATCTTCCTCTTTTTAGGCGTTCGGGAAGGCTTCTTCCTCATCAGTAAGGGGTTGAATGCTCCTTCCTTCTCCACCTCATAGTCGGTCTCATCTAAAGGCACCCCTGCTTGCCTACATAGCACAGACACTAGGCCAGGAAGGTAAGGGGACTTCTTGATGCCGCGGTAGAAATCTTTCCACTCTGACACGATCTGCTTACCCACATTCACCGGGATCCCAGCTATGATGCAAGCTACCACCATGGCCCGAGAATAGGTCACATCGGTGAGGTTGCGCAATGGACAAATCCTTCGACCAACCAGTGTCAAACACCTTCGGGCATCGAGCGAATAATAGTGGCTGGTAAGGCCCTTTTTAGTGAACCAGCTGACCTCATCCCAGTATTTCTCTTCCACTAGTGTATTCCGCAGCCATGTCATGTCCATCTCCCTCAACTTAGCCATGTAGGGCTCATGAGGAACCTCTGGCACGCCCAATGCTAGATTCATAGATCGGGCATCCACGGGGACGTCCACTCCTCGGATGCAGATGGTGGGGTTCGGGGAATCCCATAAAACCGTAGGTAGATGAGCATAGAACTCTAGCACACACCCACGCTGTGAGAAAGGAGGGGACACCACTAAAGGACCCCAACAGAACTCTTGGATTCGGTTGTAGAAGACGGGAGCCTTTTCAGCCACTCCCCTCATATTAAAAGCCCTTTCTAGACAAAAGCCCATTTGTTGAATCTCCTTGTACCGCTTATAACTCGCAACATCAAGAAATCTCTCATAGGGGACTCAATTTTGTCCATTGTTAACCTTCATATGGAAAATATGGGTTATGAAATCATAGAATTATCTTAGGAATGCATGCATTAAGAAGAATCTGGTTTTGGGGCAGCCTTCGAGGTTGCAGTACTTTCTCCCTTTCGTTATAGAGGCCTGGGTGGCACTAAAGCGGGAGGGAGCGCTATGGCGCCTATGTAGAGCACCATAGCGGATAACGCTATAGCGGGCTGTAGAGGAACCTACTATAGCAAGATGCAAGGTCGCCATAGTGGCCTATATCTTCTAGAACTCCAGGGAGCACATCAATGGCGCCCCTTGGCCCAAAAATTTATATTTCGAGAAAAAATTCTACATATCACTGTTCCTAAAATGCTGCCCTACTAAAATATGAAAAAATCTAGTCATTTCAAGTCCTAAATCATTCCTGAATATAAGTTTTCATCAAGAACAATCCCTTAACTTCCCCCACCATTTCGGACCCATTTTCGGTCCTACTCCCCATGATCCTTACGCCTAAAACGTTGTAGTAGCATTGTAAATGTAAGGGGATGCCCCATGCTTTGGAAATTTCGACAATCAAAGCAATTATTTCAAAATTCAAATATCAACCCAACCCCTATTCTAATCTATCAATTCTTAGCGTGCAATCATTCTTAAGCGTAAAATGAAGTAAGGAGAATAGAATACGTGGAGGTTACCTTAGTTTGACTATTTTGAACGAAGTGATCGGAGAGCTGAGAGGGTTTGGGAAATGTTTTAATTGGTAAACATATCTATGTAATTGACACTTGAAAATAGAGAAACAGGTTTCCTAAAATTTAAACTAAAAGTGTCTAATACGACACTTTATCAAATGTCCATGTACTCAATATAATTGGAAAAAATTATAGTTCGAGTATCTAAATGAAATTTAATTTAATGGGGATATTGATTTATTAGGTCAATTTTAATGTTCTTAAATGCATGTTGTGGTTAAGTTACACTCTCATCCATTTAAGCAAATTCTTAGTTTGGGCAAAAAGCAAAACATAAAAATTACAAGACATATGGAAAATCAATAGAGGACATAGAACTTACAATCCTCCATGGGAAGAACAAAATGGCCGTTGGAATGGTGGTGTATCATTTACATCCTCTCTCAAATGCTCCATGCTGCAAAAATAGGACAAAACCAACAACTACTTTTACTATAAAAAATTAGAGAAAAAAAAGGAAAAAAAAAAGACATTCTCCATTCTATAAACTGGCTCACCTTTTGAGTGCTTGTTCCTTATAAGTGGTTTTCCTCGGAGGAGCCTGGTCTTCATCATTGATGATTTTTTCGTAGCCATTGGGCACGAAAGCATAAAATCCAAGGATCAAACTAGGATGTCCTTTAAACAATTCTTTCACTTTTTCTACGACACCAACAGTATCAATTCTGTGAGAAATGTTCAAAGACTTAGTCCTACATAAATTACCAAATAAGAAAACAAATTAATGAGGATCATGACAATAAGAAAATTTTAGTTGCAAACCTTCGAGCCTTAAAGTCTTTCATAATATCAATATACATTTCATACTTCTCCATTTGGTTTGGAAATGTGTCCCTAACTTCCCTCACATAAGACAACGCATCAACTACATCTGTAGGACTGTCATACCTAATTCATCCCAGAGTTAGAAAAAAAATGCATCATAACCAGAATCATAACGATAAGTAGCAACTCAAATACATTGCAAAACATAAAAATCACTAGAAATATAGAAAATCAATAAAGAACATAGAGCTTACAATTTTTCATGGGAAGAGCAAAATGACTGCTTAAATGGTGTTGTACCATATACGTCCTCTCTTAATCGCTCCATGCTGCAAAAGTAGAACAAAAAACCCAACAACAAGTTAAACTATGAAAACTAGAAAAAAGGAAATACAAAAGGCATTCTCCTTTCTATAAACCAGCTCACCTTTTGAGTGTTTGTTCCTTATAAGTGGATTTCTTCGGAGGAGACTGGTCTTCATCTTGGATGATTTTTTCATAGCCATTGGGAACGAAAGTATTAAATCCAAGGATCAAACTAGGATGCCCTTTAAACAGTTCTTTTACTTTTGCTATGACACCAACAATATCAATTCTTTGATAAATGTTCAAAGACTTAGTCCTACATAAATCACCAAATCAGAAAATAAAGTAATAAGGGTCATGACAATAGGAAATTTTTAGTTGCAAACCTTCGAGCCTTCAAGTCTTTCATAATATCAATGAACATTTCATACTTCTCCATTTGATTTGGAAATATGTCCTTAACTTGCCTCACATAAAATAATGCATCAAATACATCTATACGACTGTCATACCTAATTCATCCAAGAGATAGAAAAAAGTGCATCAGAACCAAAGCCATAAGTAGTCACTCAAATACATTGTTGCAAAACCAAGTGTGTGGTCTAACAATCAGTAAAGTACGAAAAAATATGAAAGATCAGAACTCAAATTCTAGTAAAGACAAATGATAACTACACACATAACCAAATCTTGGTAAGTAGAATTACTACAAATGTAATTATTGGACATAGCAAGTGAAATATTTTAGACAGCCACAAACATGTAAGGCTTAATAGTGAATTTGCTAGTACATTTTATGTGGACACTCGATATATCATCTCTTACATTTGAGCATCTAAACACATGATAATATGTTGAGATTTTTGAAAGACTTTTGTTCGCATTCACAAACACCGTTAGTTAGATAAGTTCACAACATAAAATAAATTATCTCATTAATTATACACATCAATCTCAATTGCATCATTTTTGAGGTTTGAAGGGTTACTCAGGCCAATGGGTATAATTATAGTTCGAGTATCTAAACGAAACTTAATATAAGGGGGCCACTGATGTATTCAGACAACTTTAATGTTCTTAAATGCCAGTAGTGGTTAAGTTACATTCTCATCCATTAAACCAATTCTTAGTTTGGGAAAAAAGTAAAAACTTAGGATAATCATGTACATAAAAATCACCAGACACAAAATCAATAGAGGACATAGAGCTTACAATTGTCCATGAGAAGAACAAAATGAAAGCTTAAATGGCGGTGTATCATATACATCATCTCTGAATCTCTTCATGCTGTAAAAAAAAGAACAAAAACAACAAGAATATTTTATTTAAAAAATTGAAAAAAAATATATTCTACATTCTATAAAAGAACTCACTTTTGAGGTTCTCCAAAAAAGAAGAACAAAAGTCTCAAAAGATCTATCAAAAATGGAGTTAAATTAATGGTTAAATCTAAGAATGAAAAAGTTCTTTCAATTAATTTTCTCTACCTTTTCCTTTCCCCTCTTCTCTTTCCCTGCTCTTGGACTCAGAAAAACTACAATACTCACTCAAGTTTGAGAAAGAAAGAGGTGAGGCAAAAATATATTGAGATTATGTAACTATATAGACTTATTAGAGACAGGTGTGCACAAAAGGTATAATTAACTTTGAAATGGGCTCAAAATTAGTGATAGGTATTCACATTTTGAAGTTCATTAATGAGCCCAAATTTTGATTTTTTATGCCTCGGTCTCCTTTATCAATTAATTTCCCAAATTGAATGTAAATTGGGGAATTAAGTTTATTCCATAAGCAAGTTTTTATCTCGAAACGATATTTATTTTAAAAAATAGATATTACTCAAAAACACCACCTACACAATGATTGATTGATCTTTATATGTATCAAAAAGAATTTTTCTTTACATATATTTGCAAACTTTAGAAAACTGGTGTCATGCTGACTAGACGATAAGATAACATTGAATATTTTGAATTTTAAAATTATACTTATTTATTTTCATGGTTAGATATTAGACTACTTTAGCTCACATTATATCACTCTAGGTGACATTTGACTACAATTATAAGATTTAGTAATATTCCAAAAAAGAACAATTTAATTTTTGTTAGTATTTTTGGTTATGTTATAACTTTTTGGTCAATGTAATCCATCTCAAAATATAAAAAAAACTAAAGTCAAATATCTTGTCACGATGCCAAGAGTCGAGTCGTGATGGCACCTACAACACCACAACAGTAGGTAAGTCAACCCGTAATCCAAAATGATAAATAAATGCACATGGGGTAGAAACAACAATTAGTAAGAGATACAAGATATAATTTAAAGGGAAAAGCAGAGGATAAGAATAGAAACTAATAAATATACAACAAAAACAAGAATCAATACCAAAATCTAGTAGTCACATGTACAGAGCAACTAAAAAAGAGTACAAGTCCCAAAAGTGGACCTAAACTAAACATACTTGTCTCAAAATGCAAAAGACTAGTCATAGGTACAATAGAAAGAGGCAGGTTAATCCACGACGCCAAAATCTCACCCTCGCCTCTGAATATTCCTGCAATCGGCTCGATATCAGCTGTGGTGACTAGTGCTCAGACCTGCATCACGAAAACAGATGCAAAGTGTAGTATGAGTATCAAAATAATAAGTACCTAGTATCCATCATAGGCCAACTGAGTTTGACATGTAAAAGCAATAATGAAAAGCAGAAAGAAAAACAACCAGAAACCACAAAACTAAGAAGTACACGATCTAAGGAAAGAAGGAACAGTAAACTAAATAGCTAACTAAAACCTAGATGGACCCTATAAGCCCAGAAAGTACACTTGAGCACAATTTAAAGTAAATAACTTAAACAGACCCTCATAAGCCCGGTGGATAGAGAGAGAGCTAAGGAACTACTAAATGAACTTGAGACCACTTCCAAAACTTCCACGGCCTTCAACGAACATAAACCCCAGGAAAGGCAAGCCAAGAACCCAAAATAATCACCCAGTCAGGACTCGAACCCGACAAAAATAGGGGTGTGTCCGAACTCGAACTGTAACACTCCGAAAATATCTAAGCTAAGACCTGAATCATTCTTCATTTACGAAAAAGGTTGTGTCATGTGATTCTTAAAATTTTCTTAAGTGTTAAGGTTAATTCTTTTGTGTATGAATAGATTTGGATATGAATTAAGGTAACTAGAATCCCCTAGCACAAAGTTGAGTTAAAAACTTCCTTATCGATTAAGTTTTGATAGAAGATTCTACTTAGGTCAACTTCAGATGATAATATCTCTCAGCACATAATAAATTAGGTGGCCCATGACATATCAAATTTAAGGCCTACGAATCCTCATTCCAACGCCACTAAGTTTGCCTCATTTGTAGTTTGGGGTAAGACATTATCACTGTTTTACCAGAGACTACCACAACAAAGTTTTTTGAGTTAGTGAACTATGAAACCCTTCTATGGGTCATAGATTGAACTATGGCTCGTACTGTCAACTTGTGGAAAAATTACTCGTGTCAAATTTTGGTATCAATTTCTATATACAGGTCGGCGAAACCTCTACGGGTCGTAGTTTGGGATGGTAGAATGAACTTTTTATCCTTAAAACTTCAATATGAATTCAATGGATCGGATCTACTCGTAGATCATCCACGAACTGTAGATGGCCTTGTGGAAGGTTTTTGATAGCTTTTTAAGTTGGCTTTCTTTTGTGTTTTCCCACTTTTCCTAAGCCTAAGTAATAATGTGTTAACTTCAATTAGATGAATATAATCCACCAAATACTCAGTTTTCTATTATTTTATGCTCTCAATTCCCCAACTCAAAAAGAAAACCACAAGGAAGACAAAAGCTAGGGTTTCAAGGCTTCTAATCAAGTTCTTCTTCAAGAACTTTGTTCTTTGAGGTATGTAAGGTTATTCATAGTGTTGGACAAAGTTTCTCCTCACACCCTACATCTAAATCCAGTCACTAACCAGAAAAATAGCAACCAAATAACAACCTATCAAAGACTCTTTCAACTCTAGTAAAATACTTATTCAAACTCACAGTAAATAATCAGTAACTTAGACTCTTTTTTTTTAATCAATTCTCAACACTCCCCCTTGATTCAAAATCACATACGCCAAGGCATAACATAAGTAATTGTGTTTTGCCTGAGAAAGTGCTTTAGTAAGAATATATGCCACCTGTTCTTCTGTGCTATAACTCTTCAACTCAATCACACCTTCTGCAACCAGATCACGGATGAAATGATCCTGAATATCTATGTGCTTTGATCTTTCATGACAAATAGGATTTTTAGCCATTGCAATTGTTGATAAATTATCACAGAAAATTTGTGTTGCTCCCTTTTGTTCTTGCTTAAGATCAGCAAGTAATTTCCTCTGCCACAACACTTGACATGTTGAAGAGGCTGCTGCAACATATTCAGCCTCGGAAGAAGACAACGTTGTTGTTGACTGTTTCTTTGAGGTCCAAGTAATAGCTGCAGAACCAAGAGTGAAAAGGTTCCCAGAAATATTCTTTCTATCGTTCACATTTCCTACCCAATCACTATCAGAAAAAACATAGGGATTAAAATTAGTACTTCGCAAGTACCATAGTCCAAATCATGTAGTTCCAGCAACATAGCGCAAGACTCTTTTAGCTGCTCCAACATGATGCTTCGAAGGCCTATGCATAAACCTTTATATCATTCCAATAGAAAATGATATATCAGGACGAGTGTGCGTCAAATAAATTATGCCTCCAACTAAACTTCTAAAATAACTTCATTCAGCCTTTTCAATACCATCATCAAGTTGCAGCTTCTCATTTACATTCATAGGAGTAGCCACTGTTTTGCAGCTAAGCATGTTAAATCTTTTGAGAAGATCAGTGGCATACTTCCTTTGAGATATGAAAATTCCATCTTCTTCCTACTTCACTTCAAGTCCAAGAAAATCCCAAATCCGTCATTTCAAATGTTTTCATCATAGAATATTTGAAATCACATACAAGAGAGTAAGATGAACCGATATAGATCAAATCATCAACATACAAACACACCAACAATAGATCATTTTTTTCATATTTCTTCACATATAAATTTGGCTCATTCTTAATTCTTTCAAAATCATTTTCTCTTAAATATGAATCAATTTTGTTGTACCATGTGCGAGGAGCTTGTATTAGCCCATAGAGTGCTTTCCTCAACTTGTATACTTTGTTCTCCTTTCCTTTCTCGACATAACCATCTGGCTGGGTTACATACACTTCTTCTTGCAAACTTAACATCAAAATTGATAAACTTTCCACTTTAGTTGTACAACCAAAGCTAAAAGGATTCTTATTGTTTCAAAGCGAGCAACTGGAGAGAAAGTTTCGTCAAAGTCAATGACTTGTTGCTGCGAATATCCTTTTGCGACCAATCTGGATTTGTGTTTCTGCACACTTCCGTCAACATGGTACTTTGTCTTGAACACCCATTTTACTCCGATAAAAAAATTTCCACCTGAAAGGTCCACCAAGTTCCATGTCCCATTTTTACTTATTGCCATAAGCTCTTCTTCCATTGCACATCTCCATTCCATTTTTGTTGAAGCTTCCTGAAAGCTAGTTGGGTCTGCACCAAATAGAGCAAAGGTACATGTTTCATAAATATCTGAAAGTGATCTAAACTTCCGTGGAGGAGTTTCACTGGAACCTTCTGAGTCGGGCACCATCAATGTTGGGATGCTACACCTTGGAATTGTGTCGTTGGAGTTTCCTGAAGAGTGGCTTGGTGTATTAGTAAGAGACTGACTATTAGCAAGAGATTGACTTACTTCTTCACTAGGAAAGGCTTCATCTTCCATTGTAACTTGTGAACTTTTATTGCTGCTTTCCCATTTCCAACAAGTGTTTTCATCAAATACAACGTCTCTCCTGATAATCACTTTACCATTTGTGGGATTATACAATCTAAAAGCCTTAGATTCAGAACAATGTCTGAAAAAGATGCATTTTTCATCAAGCTTTTTACGATGTTGAAAATTTATTAAAGAATATGCAAGACAACCAAAAATTCTCAAATGAGTACCCACGACTTTCTACCTTTCCAGATTTCAAAAGGTGTCCGACCCATGACTGTTTTAGTCGGGGAGATATTAAGCAGATAAAGTGCAGTATGAACAGCCTCAGTCCAAAACTGATTTGGAAGATCTTTACTCTTTAACATGCTCCTGGCCATCTCCACCACAGTTCGGTTATTCCGCTCAGCAATTCCATTTTGCTCCGGAGTGTAAGGTGCAGTCAATTCCCTCTGAATTCCATTTTCTTCACAAAATAACTTAAATTCTTTTGATAAGAACTCACCTCCTCTGTTGGTACGCAGAACCTTAACTTTGTTACCAACTTGGTTTTCAACCAACGCCTTGAATTTTTTTAAGCTTGTAAAAGTTTCTGATTTGAGCTTCAAAAAATATACCCAACTCATCCGACTGTAATCATCAGTTAGTAACAGAAAATATCGAGAACCAGCAATATACTACACAAATCTGCATGAACTATTTCAAGACAGCTAGTAGCTCTTAAGGATCTTCCAACAGAAAAAGAATTTTTATGTTGTTTGCCATATATACAACCTTCACATGTATTTTCAACAGATCCTATATTTGTCAAACCATGAACCATCTTATTTTGACTTAGTAATCTCAATCCATTCATATTCAAGTGTCCATAACGCAAATGCCACAACTTAAATTCGTCAAGATTTTTCTCACTAACAATCAAGGCTTGTTCAACTTTTGAAACTTCAAGTGAAAACATTTTATTATCTGTCATGTGAATATTTGCTAAGATTTGACCAGATTTCTTATTCTTAATAACACATGAGTCATCATCAAACAAGACAGAGAATCCACAACTCAACAATTGCCCAACACTTAGTAAGTTATGTGCCAAACTAGGAGCAAATAACACATTTTGAATAAGTTTCACTTTACCTTGACTAGTCTGGATAGCAATAGTACCTTCACCTTCAACTTGAATTTTATTATCGCCAAGCCAAATTCGCCTCTTTTTTGTCTCATCTAACTCTTGAAATCCTTTTCTTTCACCGGTCATGTGATGGGACCATCCACTATCCACAAACCAAACATCAGTCTTGTAATCTATGGTGGTAGAGCGAGCCATGAAAAGCACGCTTTATTCTTCCTCTTCCT
>JAJOOO010014607.1:0-15928 GCA_029582685.1 Solanum piurae | reverse complement strand
CACTTAGAAAATATTTCAGCTTCCAAACATCAGCTTCTCTGAAGCAAATGACGGAACTGCAGTACGGACCGTCGATCGATCTACGGTCCGTCAATCCCTCTCCGTAGCTCCATACTTAGAATCTTCAAAAATCAGGTACTGGAACCCTCGCAGTATCAATCTACGGATCAACAGTACGGTCCGTAGATCCATCTACGCACTGTCAATGTGCACCGTGGTTCCACACTTGGTCAGATTTCCTAATTTGCCTTCCATGCCTTGGCTTCTGATCTACGACCACCATCTACGGAGCGTCAATGGACCTACGATCCGTAGATCACCTCCATAGATGCCCTTTTCTGCATTTCTTTCAGCTGTCTCTTTAATTTCGCACCTGAACAGCTTTCCTGCAAAATATGATAAAAACCAATACAAAAAGGCCCTAGACACACACAACTTGTAAGTGAAATGTATTAGAAATACCAGAAACTCACGGTATATCAAAGCCATCCCGATACCGAATAGTTAAGGGTCCGGTATGCTCGAGAATAAGATTTAAGAGCGAATAATGGAATACAATCGAGTTTCAACGCTAATCCCGCCTACATATCCTTTAACTCAAGAAATCAGGCTGTTTGTAGTTCGACTCAATCGGTTGAAAAGGAATCCCTTATGCTAAGATATCCTTCGGTTGGAAAGACTGAAAAAGTAAGTTGAGTATGAAAAGGAGGCTTGCAACCTCTTACTCATGAATGTGGGGCCCTTCACACCAATAATTAAGAACTTACACGGACATAATTTCCAAAGCTCTTGGCGCGTTATCACTTGGATTGGAAAGCTGCTTATCGTGGAGACCAAAAATTTCTGGATGCGAAACTGAAACTGGTGGACCTAAAGAAAACCCACATGCCTTTTGATAGGGGTGTGGTTTTATTGTGGTGGAAGTTGCTCCTCAGCTCGCGTCCTAACAAAAATCCACATGCTGTCAAGAGATCTTACGTGTGAAGTTTCAGTGTGTATTTTTGTTATTTCCTTGCTGTCAAGGAAGATCTCTCCAACAAGTCGAGACTGAAGTGATATCGGGAATAACAACTGGGACAGAATTTTTGAGATCTTCTAAAAAATTCTATGATTTGTTCATCAACAATTCAAGAGAACAACTTTGAATACTTCCCAGCAAGCAATCAGATAGACCTCGAGGCATCAACTTCAAAGGCGTTCATTAAGCTTGACGTGACATGACACTTGGCAGTGACCTTTTTCAAATATTACTTTTGAAAACCTATTTTCCTTAATAAATTTTCATTCATATTTAATTTATTTTGCATAAAAAATGTTTTGTCTTATCTATCAAAAGTGGAAGATCGGAGAAATCAACCGGAGATAGCCAGACAAGGAGCAGACAACCAAAGAAATCGACACAGATCAGTTCACTTTAAACTAACAATTTTTCTGTGGATGTAGGAAAAGTTTTACCCTAATTATACAAAAGAATTGGGAATATGAGTAGCATTTTTTCATCTAAATGCTCATTAAAGCAAGGTCCACGATGAAAATTACAACTATGTTCAGAGATGGAACAAATGAAAACCTCGAAGAAAACAATATTGTTGTTTTCCAGCAACTAAAGATACCTGGAGGACTTTCATTTGCAGTACATTATCAGATATGAAAATATTCCTACTCGGAGAGTCATTCATATTGTATTGTCGAATGGGATGATAACTACTCGGAGAGTCATTTATATCATATTGTCAAATGAGACAATACCGCCACCCAAAAGATACCCAGAAGATCATCTATGTTGCTTGGTGAAGCATTATCTTCGTTCGGTACCAGGGAGGCATCATCAAAAGATTCACGCATCAAGAGAAAAATGCATGCATCGCAGAGAAGGAAGTCATGCATCGCAAGAGAAATATCCATGCATCGCAAGAGAAGGAGTCATGCATCGCAGAGAAAGGAGTCATGCATCGCAGAGAAAGGAGTCATGCATCGCAAGAGAAAGAAGTCATGCATCACAAGAGAAAGATCCATGCATCGCTAGAGAATGGAGTCTTGCATCGAAAGAGAAGGAGTCATGCATCGCAAGGGAAAGAAGTCATGCATCGCAGAGAAGGAAGTCATGCAACGCAAGAGAAAGATTCATGCATCACAAGAGAAAGAATCATGCATCGCAGAGAAAGATACATGTATCACAAGAGAAAGAATCATGCATCGCAGAGAAAGATACATGCATCGCAAGAGAGAGGAGTCGTGCATCGCAAGAGAAAGAGTCATGCATCGCTGAGAAGGAAGTCATGCATCTAAAGAGAGAGATTCACCCATCACAAGAAGAACAACATCGGCTGCATCATTTTCTTTGCAAAAATGACATCAAGAGAACCATCAACAATGACGTCAAGATAACTATCAACATATTACATCAGCCTATTTTATTAAGTCGACATCAAAGGAAGAGTACATTGAAGATTATATTGCAAATATGAGACACAAGCTTTATTTGCTTTATGTCAAACCCGATCATTTTGATGTCAACTGTTCAAGGAGGAAATTTAAGTGTCAACACGGTAAAAAATGTTATCTCCCCATTTGAACTACATTTTTTTATGCTAATGAGTTTTATCTCAGTCTTTGTCGAGAGCATCCGAAAGGATGAATTCTCCAAAACAAACCACAGGTGCTGACGACATCAAAAGGGATGTAGCACAACGTGGAGTTTTTGTTAGTAGCGAACTGTGACATAGTCCGAAGAAGAGTACCAAACTCTTAGGGCGCGAGCTGAGGAATGACTTCCACCATAATCAAACCACACCCCTATCAGAAGGTATGTGGGTTTTCTTTAGGTCCACTGGTTTCAATTTTGCATCCAATTATTTTTTGTCTCCACCAGAAGAAGCTTCCCAATCCAAATGACAACGCGCCAAGAGCTTTGGAAATTATGTCCGTGTAAATTCTTAATTATGAGTGTTAAGGGCCCCACATTCATGGCTAAGAGGTTGCAAGCCTCCTTTTCATACTCAACTTACTTTGTCACTCTTCCCAATCGAAGGATATCGTAGCATAACAAATTCCTTTTCTACTGATTGAGTCGAACTACAAGCAACCTGATTCCTTGAGTTGAAGGATATGTAGGCGGGATCAGTGTTGAAACTCGGTTGTATTCCATCATTCACTCTTAAATCTTATTCTCGAGCATACCAACCCCTTCATAATTCGGTATCGGGATGACTTTTAAATTCTTTCAAAATCGTACATCAAATCAAGCTTATCGAACTACAATTGGCCTGAATTCTCATATAGCCTGAGATATGTAGGAAGCCCATTCCAGGGTTCAACCATAATTCCTAAAGTCCGCACCAAAGTCCCTTTCTAAAGATGGATGTGGTCGGTCAAAATTGGATTCGTCAATTTCATTTTCCTCGAATTTCCTTAATCAATCCGAGTAAAATGAGGGACATTTGTTGACACCCAATTTTGACCCTCCACGATAGGAATTAGTTTTCGAGCTTCTTCAATTTCAAACGATTTGGAGTAATTAATTTTATAAAAATTCAAATATTCTTTAAGTCATTTTTAAGTAATTTTAGTAATTTTATAATTTTGAAATAATAAATATGTTTTATATAATTTCGCATATAATTAGTATATTTTAAGAATATTCGAAGAATTATCTCAAAAGATTTTGTTTTACATAAATATTTTATTAAACTAGTTTATTTTAAGTTATGATTATAATCTTGAATAAATTAGTCTATAATTAAGTTAATTATTTTACTTCGTTAAGATTAAGAAGCTCATTAATTGATTAACATTAATTCATCTTATTTAAGCTTTAGTCAATTTGCTAATTAAACTCAATCTCTTCTAAATTCAATTTGGCTAAGATTCTAACCTTGATTGGTCAATTGCAATTAGATTTGGCTAGAGGATTAACCCATTCAGTTACTTTAATTCAAACCCATTAAGAGACCTTGGTCTTGGACCCATTCCCAATTCTCAAACATTTCCAATCGACCCAACACCAACAATTTCCCAGCCCATTCCCTTTTAATTCCTAGTACAACTGACCCGGCCCAAACCTTTTTCTCTTCACAAGGGAAACCAAGAAGCATTAACGTCAATTCCAAACCATCAAAAATCAGCAGCGTACACGACATTAACTAGATTACACGGTAGAAATCACGACAATACACGGAAAGCAGTCCCAATGTTCTTAATTTCCATCTGCGTCAACAACGTTTCTCCAGAAATGTTCTCAACAACAGCAGCTAGCAAGCTGCATGAAAATGCCATCAATAGAGTTCTCCTGCAACTTTCACAAATAGACGAAAAGCAACACGGCGTCTACGCGTATGGGTCATGACCGTGTCATCTTTTTCCTCATTCATACAACAGTACAGTAGGGCAGAGCCGCCTGTAACTTCGTCCTGCTGGCCGCATTTTCCATCCTTGGCTCGTGTGGATGGGTGCCTCGTCGAGATTCAAGGATAAAGAGTCGATCGGAGACATTCACATCCATTCAAAAAAAATTTTGGAAATTTGCTGGAAATCTGTTTGTTCGTACAAACAAAAGCTTTTCTCATCCTTGGGAAGGAAAATTTGAATTTTGGAATCGAATTGGAATTCCAATTTTACCCAAAGCTTATTCAATTTTTTACCCTTTCCCCCATAACACTTTGCGAACCATGTAGGGTCCTTGCCAATTTGGTGCAAATTTCCCTTTGTACTCATCCTAATGAGGGAAAATGCGTTTGAGAACCAACTGGCAAATTTCAAACATTCTGGCTCTTACTCTCTTGTGGAAAGCACAAATCATTCTCTGTTGATAAAGTTGACCATGACAAACAACGACCATTCTCTTCTCATCAATCAATGTTCACTGATCAATCCTCTTGCGAACCCAATCAGTATCATTCAATTCAGCTTCTTGGATGATCCTCAATGAAGGTATTTAAACCTTGGCAGGTATAACTGCTTCTGTTCCATATACTAACAAGTACGGAGTTGCTACAATAGATGTTCTGATAGTCGTTTTGTATCCCAACAAAGCATACGGCAACATCTAGTGCCAACCTCGGTGATTGTCAATCATTTTCTTCAAAATCTTCTTGATGATCTTGTTGCCGGCTTCGACAGCTCCATTCATTTGGGGATGATAAGCAGTTGAGTTTCGGTGAGTAATCTTGAATTGTTCATATATCTCTCTCATTAAATGACTATTGAGATTCGCTCCATTATCAGTAATAATAGATTCTGATACTCCAAACTTACATATCAAATTGTTGCGGACAAAATCAGCTACAACTTTCTTGGTTACTGACTTATACGAAGATGCTTCCACCCACTTGGTGAAGTAACCAATGGCAACCAAGATGAATCTGTGTCCGTTAGAGGCGGTTGTCTCTATTGGACCAATGGCATTCATGCCCCAAGCTACAAACGACCAAGGTGAACTCATAACATTGAGTTCATGAGGTGGCACTCGAATCAAATCACCATGCACTTGACATTTATGACATTTCTGTACAAACTTGCAACAATCTGCTCCATAGTCATCCAAAAATAATCAGCTCGGAGAATCTGTCTTGCCAAAGTGAGTCCATTCATTTGAGTACCACAAACTCCAGCATGTATCTGTTCCAGAAGCTTCACAGCTTCACTAGCATCAACGCATGAAAGAAGACCTAAATTTGGAGTCCTCTTGTAAAGGATTTCCCCACTTGAAAATAAATTATTAGCCATACGGCATATTGATTTCTTCTGGTTGAACGTTCCATTCTCAGGATAAGTTCTGGTCTCCAAATACTTCTTTGTATCAAAATACCAAGGCAAACCATCTGGTTCCGCTTCAACATGTGAATAATTAATAGGTTGTTCTTTTACCTCTATATCCAAATGATCAATATAAATTTTATCTGGATGTTTAATCATTGAGGCAATGGTGGCAAGAGCATCAGCCAACTCATTATGTGTCCTGGGAGTGTGTTTGAATTCAATCTTGTGAAATCTCTTGCACAACTTCTGTATATACTGCTCATATGGTGTGATCTTTGGGTTCTTCACGGCCCATTCTCCTTGAGCCTGATGAATCAACAAATTTGAATCTCCGGTTACCAGCTGCCCATGAACATTCATGTCAGTGGCCATCTTCAAGCCAAGGATACAATCTTTGTATTCAGCCATGTTGTTCGTGCAATCAAATCGGAGTTTAGCCGCCATTAGATAGTGCTGACTAGATTCTGACACTAACACCGCTACAATACCTTTTCCTTGGTGGTTTTTCGCTCTATCAAAGAACACTCTCCAACCAGGGTATGCTTCGGAAATATCTTCACCCAAAAATGCCACTTCTTCATCGGGAAAATAAGTTTTGAGTGGTTCATACTCTTCATCAACTGGATTCTCCACAAGATGATCAGCCAAGGCTTGTGCTTTTATCGCCTACTGAGTCACATACACAATATCAAATTCACTCAAAATCATTTGCCATTTAGCCAACTTCACGATCGACATCGCTTTTTGAAAAATATACTTCAATGGATCCGTCCTGGAGATGAGGTATGTGGTATACAAAGACAAATAATGTCTCAACTTTTGAGCGATCCAGGTCAAAGCACAACATGTGCTCTCCAAAAGTGTGTAATAAGCCTCATATGGAGTGAATTCTTGCTCAAGTAGTAGATGGCTCGCTCGTTCTTCCCTGTTTCATCATGTTGACCAAGCAGGCATCCAAATGCATTATTAGATACAGACAGATATAGTAATAATGGATTTCATTCTCGTGGAAGAACCAACACCGGCATATTGGACAAATAATTCTTGATGTCATCAAAAGCATACTGACATTCTTTGGTCCACTTTGTCAGGTCATCTTTTTACAACAACTTGAAGATGGGCTCACACACCACGGTGGATTGAGCTATGAATTGGCTAATGTAGTTTAACCTTCCTAGGAAGCTCATCACCTCTTTCTTGGTCTTCGGAGGAGGTAATTCTTGAATTACTTTGGTCTTGGAAGGGTCAAGCTTTATGTCCCTCCTACTGACTATAAATCCCAGCAGCTTGCTAGCTGGCACTCCAAAAGCACATTTAGCAGGATTTAGTTTCAAATTGTATCGACGTAAGAGATCAAAGAATTTCCTCAAATGAGTCAAGTGATTCGAACTCTCGCGGGATTTGATTATGACATCATCTACATACACCTCAATCTCCTTGTGAATCATATCATGAAAGATGGTTGTCATAGCCCTCATATAAGTAGCACCGACAGTCTTGAGACCAAAAGGTATTACCCGATAATGATATACACCCCAAGGCGTAATGAAGGCTATTTTTTCTATATCTTCTTCATCATCAGGTCTGGTGATAACTCGTATAACAATCCACAAATGACTGCATGTCATGCTTGGCACAATTATCAATAAGAATGTGAATGTTTGGCAATGGAAAGTTGTCTTTCTGGCTAGCTTTGTTAAGATCTATGTAGTCGACACAAATTTTGATCTTTCCATCTTTCTTGTCAACCGAAACAATATTGGCCAACCAAGTCGGATATTGCGTCACTTCAACCACTTTAGACTCAATCTGCTTTGTAATCTCCTCCTTCATCTTCAAACTCAACTCTGGCTTGAACTTCTAGGTTTTCTACTTTATCAGACTGAAATCTAGATTGATCAGCAATTTATGAGACACCATATTCGTACTTAGCCCTGGCATATCTCTGTAAGACCAGGCAAATACGTCGATGTATTCTCTAAGCAAGCGAACCAGGTCCCTTCTTTGAGATTCAGTCAGATGGACGCTGAATCTTACTTCTTTAACACAATCCTCATCTCCTAGATTCACAGTTTCAGTTTCTTCCAAATTTGGCTTGTGTTGATTCTCAAACTGTTGGAACTCTTCAGCAACATGTTCAGGTACCACATTTTGTTCTTCATATTCCTCGCATACATCATCACCTACCTCATTTTGTTCATTTGGCTCATCAAATGACATGACATTGGCAGGTTTTAAATTATTATTATTGAATTCATAAACGAACAAAGTTAGAAAAATAAAATATAAATAGATAAGTAAATAAACCAAATTTTAGACAAGAGAGGCTTTTCATTTAAACTGAAAATAGGCACAAACTTTGGCAATGACCAACGGTCACTTAGCCTTCTTAAAATAATATGGGGGAATTTAAAAATTCAAACAAGTAAAAACTGCATAAAGGGTGGGTCTCGGGCCTCTTCCGGACTACCACTTATTTTTAAAAAAAAACATAAACACATGTACTGTCCACCCAGATGAGCGGGGAATCAGAAGTGGCGTAAAAGTCCAATTTTGCAACTGCTCATGTGGTTCAGCATCATGGATGCCTGATGTCCCAGCCTCTTCCTCGATGACTGCATCAATCCCCTCTAAAATACCCTAGATTCCTTCCCCGAGACCACCATCATTGGCATATTCTCTCACCGGGAATGACTGGTACAAATGAGGAATTGGCTTGGCCAACGCTCGATCAACACTCTTGTTCATAACCTCTGCTTCATCATCATCTGTGGGGACATACCCCAAACCAAACTTTGCTACTCTGGCGGGAATTTGAATAGGCTCGACAATTCCTTGGAAACGCTTCCCCAATCCAAAGCCTGGCTTGAAACCACCCTGAATCATAATAGTAGCTACCATCTTGTACACAGAAGGCATAGGGAGTTGTGGAGCCAAGTCATCACCGGTGGCATTTACCAGCTCCACCGTGTAGGAATCACAACCTCTAGAGACCTTATCAACAATCAGCTCATATCCATTGGAATGGCTCCCTTCATCGTGAATGAACAATTCTTGGTCCTTCCAAATAAATTTCATTAGTTGGTGAAGAGTAGAAGGCACAGCACCGGCCATGTGGATCCACGGTCTTCCCATAAGCAAATTGTAACTGATATTGATATCCAACACCTATAAATTTGCAGTAAATTATGCAGGACCCATCTGAATATACAAGTTCACTGCACCCAACGTGTCTCTTTGCTCCCCATCAAAAGCCTTCATATTGTCTTGGTTCTTGTGAACCTTTCCCAAGTCGAAGTTTAGTTGCTTGAGAGTCGAAAGTGGGCAAATGTTGAGACCAGATCCGTCCTCGAACAAGATGAAATTTATAATCTTCTCTCAGCACATAATAGTGACGTGCAGAGCTTTGTTGTGCATCTTGCCTTCAAAGGGTAACTCTTCATCACAGAAACTGATGTGGTGTCCTGGAGCTACTTGGCTTATCATGGCTGCCAAATTATCATTGTTAGTACCCATGGGCACATAAGTGTCATCCAAAGCCTTTATCAAAGCTTGCCTATGCAGTTGTGAACTCATCAGCAGGGCCTACACAAAAATCTGAGTTGTCATTTTCTCCAGATGTTTCACGATCGAGTAATCTTTTGGTTGCATCTTTCTCTAGAACTCTTCTACTTCAGCTTCACTAATTTTCCTTTTAGACTGATCCTTCTTCTGCACTCTCTAGGATAACTCTTCTGGTGTGTAACATCTGTCGGATCTAGTCATAGCCTAGGTAGCAGCCGTTTCAATCACAATTTTTTGTCAGGCGAGAATTTCTCTTGGCAATAAGGCAACAACCTTCTGAGGTTTCATAATTATAAATTCCTTCTTCTCCTTTACGCACAACAAAGCCACATCTTTCTTGAGGTCATTTGGCCCAACCGAGACAATCGCCCTTGTCGTGCACCACTCCTCCTCAGTCTCTATCATGTTGATATTGACGCCTCCATAGTTTGGTAGAGGATTATTGTTGACGTTGGGTGCAACAGTTTGAAGAGTGACTACTCTCTAGTAGATTAAGTCCTGGATCTTGTGCTTCAGGTCAATAAAGTCTTCAGTTTCATGTCCAACACCATTGGAATGATATGCACATCTTTTATCTGGTTTGTAAAATCAAGAGCTGGTGTCATCAGGATTGGGCCCAAATGGATGCATAAAACATGCCGCAGTCAATCACTCAAATAGCTTTGTTCGACTTTCAATGAGCGGAGTGAAATTTCTAGCAGGATTCTTCTCAAACCTTGGACGAGGATCATAATTTACTTGTTGAGGGGGAGGCATTTGACGATAATATGAAGATTTTTAGTGGGGGCTTGATATCTTGGATAAGAATTGGTTTGGTCATTTGGTTGTGTAACTTGGTAGTTTGGAGGGGTATTTTGGTAGTATGGGGTGGAATTTGATATACTGGGGGAGGAACTTGGTAATTTTTCTGGACATTTGCACAGTTTGGGGCGGCATTTTGGTAATGAGGAGGTGGGGTTTGGTATATTGGAGGTGGAGTTTAGCAAACAGGGGGAAGGGTTTGATAATCTGGACGGGAAGCATTCTGGTAATTGGGGGGAGGGGTTTGATAATCAGCATGTACATAACAAGTCGGGTATGAACTCTGTGAAGGCTGAGAATGACCTTGGTACGATGAGGATTTTCTTGGGGTTTCTTTCCCTCAGATGCAGAAGAAATAGAAAACACGTCCTCTCTCTTCTTCTTCAACAACCCTGAGGATCCAGACGAGGCAGCAACATGGGCAATCTTCCCGGTTCTTAGTCCGTCTTCAATAGTCTCACCTACCTTGACTATCTCAGCAAACTTCACTCCAATGAGCAATATGATCCTATCATAATGCTCGGGCTCTTGAACCCTCACAAATACTTCAACAATTTCTTTCTCAGACATAGGAGGTTGAACCCTACCTTCCTTCTTTATCCATCTATACACAAATTCCCTGTAACTTTCCTTTGACTTTTACTTCATCTTTTCTAAAGAATAGCGATCATCAACAATCTCAACATTGTAAGCAAATCGCTCAGCAAAATCTCTAGCAAGTATGTTCCAACTGGACCACTGCTTCATATCTTGGGAAGTGAGCCATTCTAGTGCCTCCCCTTTCAAGCTTCGGCTAAAGAGCCGCATTAACAAAGCTTCATCTCTACCAACTCCTACGAGTTGGTCATAATAGGCTCTTAAATGAGCCAACGGATTTCCCGTTTCTTCAAAAGTGTCGAACTTCAACACTTTGAACTCTTCAGGAAGGTCCAAGTTTGGATGGATGAATAAATATTCATAATTAAATCTAGTGACCTCTGGAGTGTAATGCAACTCCTTCAAAGCATTCAAGATTTCCTCATTTAGATTCTATTTAGATGACTTTTCTTTATCCCTCCACTCTTTTTCCTATTCCTCATAATGATCATGTTCGGAATAGTTGGCATAAGGCTCAATTGGGACTGGGATTTGGAAAGTGGTTTTTTGAGGTATGGGTGGAGCGATGGAGGGATTCTGGCATTTTGAGGGTCTTGGTAATTTAGGGGGAAAGTTTAGGGATTGGTGTGTTGATTTTGGTGGTGGGGGAAGGTTTGAGGATTATTGACATTCTGGTTTTGCGGGGGAGGGAAAGCTTGTGGATTGGCATTTTAAGGAGGAGGGAAGGTATGAATATTGGCATTCTGAGAGTAAGGTGGCGCTTGGTGGGAAGCGGAGGCGTGATGGGGTTTTGTAGCGGTTAGATCAATGATGGGGGGGATTTTTAGCTAGGTTTGAGAGTGGGTTTTGAGCATGTTCCGTTCTTAAACTTAGATGAGGGAAATGGAGTGGATGCCTTCCCTCGCCTAGAGGGTTGACAGAAAAAATTAGATTCGATGGATCTTGCTTCCTCTACACCTCAGCCTTTAACTCTAATCAGTGATAACGGTCTGAGCCACGACAACATCAGTTAGACCAATCTCTTCATCGTTATCACCCATTACTGCTTTTCCTTTCTATAAACGTTGATCGGGGAAGGAATCTTTTGGAGCCTTAGATCTTGTGAAGTAACGATGATCAGCCATCTTATAGACACAGACCAGTTCTAAGTACCTGTAGAAGAAAAACAACTCAAATGCAAATCTGTTAGTTTTGATTTGTGATAACATGCTGCAAAATATCACATAGAAGGCATATAAACACATAAGAGTTGCTTCGTTTGAGGACATGTTCACCCACGAATAACCGGGACTGATTTTGAATAAGCAGGAATTTGCTCATTTATTTAGAGACTAATGACCTAGGAAGGTTGAATTGTGTTGAGTTAAGGTCTTCTTGCTGCATCTATAGGCATCTGTTGATGTGAATTCAATGTTTCCTTGTAGAATGAATAGGGGAAAATAAACTTTTAAAAAGATAGGGGTCGGGCCTCGAAAGGCTACTTACGTATCTCCAAAGAAGAATTCAGGCCCTACGTAGTTCGAATAAAAAAGGAATATCCGATTTTCATTCATTCATAATTTGATTACAAAGAAAGTGAAAGCATGCGATAAAACTCCTAAAACATAGATTATGCCTTTATCAAGGTTTCTTCTTCTGACTAGTCAAAGCATTCTTGTTGACGCATAACCAACAGAGGGAAACTCGACTTGGATCCTTCCCTTGTTGATTAGGGAATCCACATATAATGAAACCTAAGGCATAGTTGTGATAAGGGCAAGCTTTCCAGATTTCATCTCCAAAGGCATCAACCATTCCGTCATCCCTTTTAATAGGGGTCAAAATCACACCTTGAACCAACTGACAGTAGATAGGCCAACGCATTCCCTTAAATGGAGTGAAGTAGTGACAGTAAAACAAAGTACGATTTGTGACTGGCATACTAGGCTCCAGTTGATCACAAGTAAAGAGAGTGTAATCACCCCACATATAGGTAATTTTCCCAATGTTGATCAGGTCGCGGATCGTGGACTTCAGTTCCATACATTCTTCTATTATGTGCCCTTTTTGGTTAGTATGGTAGGCACATGTCTTATGTGCATCCTCAGGTTCACCCTTGGAAGTGGTCCATTCGAGGGGTTTCAGGATGTGTAAAACCTTAAGATGCTCATAAATGAGAGCACATGGCACGATTTTTGCCCCCACGCTATGTGTCTGGTGATATGCATGAAAGGTGATCTTATCATGTCCTTCTTTCAAACGTCCTTGGAAAGGAGCTATGTATACCACTTCTTCCTCGGGTTCTTCTTCAACAGCTTCCGGTTGAGTGTCTTCGGGACGGGTGACATTGACTTTAAAATTGAGGAAAGGGTATTTTCCGCGCAGCCTTTGAAGCCTCACGGCTATATCCTTGTTTTTCTTCCGTATAAAGGTTATCTCTTCGTCCATGATAGCTAATTTCACCTTCTTAGTCGCCATCTCCACGTCTAATGTTGCACTTGTGGCTAGTGCGACTACGGTGGTGAGTTCTAGTTCTATTCCTCTTTCTTTTTCTTCTCAGATCTCCTGGTTGATCTGATGCAGTTTCATCATCAAATCCTCACCAGTCAGTTGCACTTCGACATTCTGGCTTCTTTCCATCTTAGTGATGATGCAACCTTTCCTAAGATGATAGAATGATATCTTATGATTTGGTAGTGGGATTTAATTTTGACTGAGAAACTCAAGACTCGGGGAATTTTGGTCGAACATTTTGGGTAGTGACTTGTATTTGGTATTGTAGAGATTTTCACAAAAATTTTAAAAAGGAGTGGGCTAAAATATCTTTATACAAAGCAACATATCACATAAGTAGTTAAAGCACACAAGCGGCTATCGCGCGTCCTAAACAAGTAGGGGGCCCTTTTGTGCCAAGGGTAGGCCTAGCATATTTGAAAATGTATGTATAGAATTGAACCATTTTGTTACCTCAAAGCATATTTCGCACATATAAAATAATGTTAAAAAGAAAATATAAGCAGGGGCAGTAGGAAATAAATGGGAAATACAAGAGGAAAGACCCACGCATGGGTCATTTAAAAAGAGTACCATAACACAAGAAAGGCAAGCACATGCAGGGGAAAATATCAACAATTACACATAGAAAGACCCACGCACGGGTGAAATCCACTAAGATGTCCCCGACGGCCCCGCTTCTGATCTGCTTCTCTTGTTTTGTCCCATGTGGTACTGAAGTCTGTACTGAATCATCAGCAAGTATCAGTCGCACCGACTCCCTTTCTCTTCCCAATCTTTCAACCGCATTTCTCTTTTCTTACCTTCAATCCATGTGTTTAGCTCTCCCAAATCGTTCCTTAAGCTTTCTAATTATTGATTCACACTCTCGAGGGCGTATTTATCCTCCTCTTGCTTTCGGAGGAATTCATTATGCATTTCCCGAGCTTCCTTTTTTACCTCTCTCAATTCTATCAAAGCCTTGGACTCTTTGTCCTCCAAACTGTGGTAGATGTTTGGAATTGGAAAGGAGATGCCTTGCAAATTGTCTTTCAACCAAGCTTTATAAGTTTCTTCATACCCAGCATTAAATCGGTATGCGGCAATGGTGTCTTAATCCATTTGCACTGCTTTATAAGTTATATCCAACTTTTTTGCTGGTGATCAATATTTGTTCCATCTTGATCAGGCAATACTTCAAACATTTGATTCATTTCTATAAGAACTTCTAGTTTTCTACTAGTTTGCATGCTAACATCCCAAACATATATAAGTGTTTGCAATAAATTTTAAAGTGATTGAAAAGAAACTACAATCACAAATAAAATCAAATTTTAAAGTGAATGAAAAGAAACTACAATCACAAATAAATATGAAGAAACGTGTTTTATTCATGAATCAATATAGATACAATTTTGTTTCTCCCTTGATTCTTCTCTCATAAGATATTTGATCTCTTTATGAATATTTCATGAATTTGTGGAATATTTGAGCTGTTTTTTAAGGGAATATAGTACCCTTTATATAGACATGAACTGATGTTTAGGGTTTAGTAGCGTCCAAAAATCCTAATTGAAATTGAACACATCTTGTAGAGTCTCAACTCAAATTGAACATATCTTGTAGAGTCTCACAAAATTTCAATGTTTACAATAAGATCTGGAACATATTTCATTATGAAAGAAAAATTCCTAGCGATCCATAATGTAAATGAATAAATTTCTAGATATATATATTATATTTAGAGGAGTTGGGTTCAGAGGGTAAAATAGACATTTAAAAAAGTCGAGAAGTAAAGAGGAGAATGTTAAGGAAAATCTTTAATTCTAAGAGAAACTTTTGGAGATGTAAATTATTTTACCCTTGCGCCATAGATATATGTACTAATACTAACATTAGTTAGTTATATATAAACATGGATAATATAAGAATCACCATTTTTTTTTGGTTTCCATCCGGTGTTCGGAGCCCACATTGGAGCTCCGACTAAATTCGGATCGCGCACTGCAGAGTCCATTTGGGGGTGGCGCTCCCAACAAGATTTTCTCCATACCAAGGCTCGAACCTGAGAACTCTGGTTAAGAGTGAAACACTCCCACCAATGCACCACAACCCATGTTGGTAATCACCATTGATATTAAACAACTACTCTTTCGGTCTATTTATTTGATACTCTTTCTTTTTAATTGTGTATTTAAAAATGATATTATTTATATTTAAAAATAATTTTAAGTTATTTTTTTAATTTTATTCTTAATTTGATAATTTATAATTATAGTTATTTCTGCAATCAAAAGTCTTTTATTATTATACAAATTAGATATCTAGTCAAACCTTGACATTATTTTCATAAGGGAAAAGGGTCAAAAATGCCCTTAAACTATGCTAAAGGAACAAAAATGCCCTTCGTTTGTAGTTTGGTCCAAAAATGCCCTTTCCGTCACTACTTTGGTCCAAAAATGCCCTTATTGTTATTTTGGGTAAAAAATGCTCATTTTTTCAAATAAATATATTATTTATTTTCTTTTCAACATTCTAATAATAATTTTTAAATTAGCAAATGTTTATCTTACTTCAATTCAAGAAAAAATTTAAAATGAAAATATTTCTTATTTTATTATAATTATATTTTATCGTTGTATAAATATAAATTAATGATGGATATACTATGTTCTTATATATATGACATATATTATCTGTCGAAAGGGTTCATGAAGTTATTCTATTTTAATTGATA
>JAJOOO010014605.1:0-11895 GCA_029582685.1 Solanum piurae | reverse complement strand
AAAAAAATATGGTCCCCTCTCTGGACCTTGGACAGTGGAAACTTAATGCACTAGGGCTCTACACTCTTATTAACAGGAAAAGGGAACATTGTTGGATCCTGCATTTCCTTTTTGGATTGTCCCAATTCACATAAGATGTCAGGAGAGCCTTGACACAACAGTAAAAGTTGTAGTCCGTCCTTCCCTGGACCCCATACATTATGGGAGCTTAGTGCACTAGGACTATCCTATCTTATTAAGAATCACCTGATTTTTTGAAAGGAAAACAAAGCATTATGAACTTGAAAATCCATTTTAATGTTTTTCTTTTTCCGATGCGAAAAGTTGTGGGGAATACTGTATTTGCAATGGAAACTGTATTTTGTCAGAATTTGTTTCAGATTAAAAAGTACTGTACTTCCTCAGAGTATTCGAAAGGTGTTCTGTTAACTTCTAGTTAGGTTTTCTTAGTATTAAGACTCGGCATTGATGAAAAGCGTGTTGTCATATGAGTTTTATTCTGTTCAAGGCTTTAAGCAAATAAAGGCTAACTTTATCACATCCTCGCTGAATGTTATATCCTATTGAAAGGAACTTGATACTAATATTTATGGCTTCTATGAGGTTTCACAATTTCTTGCCCGTCAGAAACATGCAAAGAAGTATATTCTTGTCCATTGCACACATGGGCATAATCGCACTGGGTTTATGATCATTCATTATCTTATGCGTACGCTGCCAATATCTGTCAGTCAGGTCAGTAATTTTGTGATGCTACATCCTTCTTGCTTCAAACTTAACCACATATCTCTGAGTATGAATAATAGAGTACTTTTATGCAGGCAATTAAAATTTTTTCTGATGCTCGTCCTCCTGGGATCTATAAGCCAGACTATATCGATTCCCTATATGCCTTCTATCATGAGAAAAAACCTGAAATGGTTGTTTGTCCACCAACACCTGAGTGGAAAAAATCTTCTGAGCTTGATTTGAATGGTGATGCTATGCCAGATGACGATGACGATGGAGGTCCTGCAGCTCCTTTGACTGTATGTGTTTCTGCAAGGGAACTTTTCTCTTTGATATTGTTGAACTTTATTAGTGGTTGAAGTGTTTGGTTTTTCCTTCTCTGATGAAAGTGTAAGCCTTCAGTTGTTTTTCCTTCTCTGATGGAAATGCAAGCCTTCAGTTTCCACTTGTGCGGTGTTGAATTTGATTGAATGTGAACACTAAGCCATTCTAGTGGCTCTCGACATTAGAATGAGAAACTATCACTTTCTGTCTTTCTGATACTTCTATGGTGAGAATTAGTGGAACTTGATTTTGAGTGCAACATTAAGCTTGATTATGGAAATTACCAATTTATGACATTCCCAAGTCCTTTTGCCAATGGAGATTGTAAATGAGGAACTCTTGAGTAACGACCTTGCAATACTTGGGATGCAAGGATTGCCACAGCTTTTTAAAGGGCATGATTCCTAATCAGAGATTACTTGAATTAGGAAGGGCTGGTCATTAATGCCTCATGCCTGTCTAGGCTAGATATACTGAACCACCTTATGCGAGTCTCCTTTCGTCAGCCATGAGACGTTTCCATGTGTGGTCTTAATATTCACTTTCGTTTTGGTTTGATGAAATTTGTACCATAAAATGTTGAAATGTTATTCTCAGAGTGAGGACTTCTTTTCCTTAGACTCCGCGTTAACTATGCTTCAATCCCAAACTAGTTTCAGTCAGGATATGAATCCTCTATATAATTTGCTTTATTACACTCAATTTCATTTCAATTCTGGAATGATAATTAAGAAAATGATCTCTTGTTCTCCTTTATCTGTCCATTCCCACCCAGCAGCCCTTTATCAAGTTAGCGGATTAAGGGTGAATTAAGTAGCCAAAATTTAATGCTGAAGAATTTTGGGTCATATCTTCCATTTTTTTAATGTCCAGCCTGGGTGGCTTAATGTGATGATAAAGGTTTCCTAGGATTGTTCTTTCTTGATTGAAAGAATTTCTCCTATAAATGCTGAGAACTCTGTACTTTGCCAATTTCTTTCTTATTTGCATTTGAGTGTTTTTACCTGCATCGACAGCCTATTTTATCACCTTTGGTCCCCCACCAATTTAGACACACCCAAGAAGAATCTAGTTTTTCTTAAAAGCTTGACAAAGGTCGCTAAGCAGTGGTAGAAGAGATCTAACTTTTGCTTAGACTTAGAGCAAGCATAATATTTTCTAACTTGAAAAAGAGTCTTTGGCATGAATTTTTTTAAAAATACACATGCTAATGGTGTCATATTCGCTGACCTTCTAGAAAGATCAACGAGGTTCACTCCACCAATTAAAGAAAGACACACCCAAGAAGAAATCTAGTTTTTTCTTAAAAGCTCGACAGAAGTGGCTGAACAGTGCTAGAAGAGATCTAACTTTTGTTTAGACTTAGAGCAAGCATAATATAGAAAGATAAAAGAAGTTCGTCCTCCTTTTTCTCTAATCTTTTGCTGGGGAAAAAGCATTTTGGTGTTTTGTTATATTCTATCATCACTCCTTCACTGCTTTTCAAGGTTTTGACGATTGGGCTTTTTATCAAAATGGTTATTGAATAATTAATTTGTAGGACTGCATCTACATAGGAAAACGAGTGTATGCAGACATTCAACTATATATTTTTGATGTTCGATTTGATTCACCTTTACTATTTGGAAGTTTATATTCCAGAAAAACAAACTTAACTGAGAGAGCCAGAGAGTTGAGCGAGAAAGGTGGGCATGGTGGTGTAGTAAAGAAGGTGTGAGTGGGGCAAAGAGAGGCAAGAAGGGCAGTGCATCCGGGGGGAGGGTGTGTGTGTAAAACAAAGACGGGAGGCAATGCAGATGGAGGCAGAAGGAATGGGGGTTCGTGAGGATTGTACTGCAGTGAAAGGAGGGGTATTGTTTGTGAAATCATGTTATTCTTTAAGAAGAATGACTAGTTATTGCTTGATGTCGCCTAATCTACTACTCCATGCCAGTATACCTGTTGTTTCTTTCCATTTGCCATTTGGTCTGTCCATAAATATGATCCTTCGTTAAATGAGAAGTCTCTGTTCCCGTCATTCAAACTAATAAAAACTTGTATTACTTCAAATTTTTTGACATCTTACCAACCAACTGTTCCACTTTTCACATTTATAACAATTGTCTAGAACACTGTCCTAGAAAACTCAATTTAGTAATCTATTCAAATGGTGCAGGTTCTACTGTACAAATTCAGCATGATAACATAATTAAGGTTACAGATGCTTGTGATTACATCTTTATACCAACATGTTATGGTTTTGGTCTCTGTACTTTTGCAGTGTACCAAGTTTTTTCAAACTTTTTGACATCTTTCCAACCAATTGTTCCACTTTTCACATTCCTAACTCAATTTAGTAATCTATTCAAATGGTGCAGGTTCTACTGTATAATTAGCATGATAACATAATCAAGGTTACAGATGCCTATGATTACATCTTTATACCAACATGTGGTCTCTATACTTTTGCAGTGTACTAGGGTTTATTTATTCGACAGAGCTTTTATAATTTCCTCATAACTCATTTTCTCCCTTCTCAGGACAATCTTGAAGCACAAGTAGTAACCTCAAATGATGACATTTTGGGAGATGCAATCCCACAAGATCAGCAAAATTATTTACGACGGTTCTGTTATCAAGCACTGAAAATGACCCCAGGGGTAGGAATTTTGCAGTTGGTTCTGTTGGTGTCTTTATAATTGTTGCATTAAATGGAAATTTCTTGTATTGTTTATGTGCGTTACTTTTTATTTTCTGATCTTGTTGTGGACTCACTTTCTATTGTGCCGTTGTGGATTATGTAGACTACTTACTGCAAAATACAGACGTGTCTGCTGTTTCAATTCGAACTCATAATACCTTTTGGTGTATTTGCCTTTCAGGGTAGAGGCCCACAATTTCCTGGCTCACATCCAGTCTCTCTTGACAGGTTTGGTTCCAGTCCTTATTCGGAAAACTTTAACTTCATTATATTTTTTTGGTCTAGTCAGGCGTAACCTTAGGTCTAGCTTATCACGCTTAACCATGCATACAAGAGGCCTCTTTTCACCTAAATTAACTTTAAAAGCAGGAAACATGTTGATTTTTTTTCCAAGTCAACATGTTTCCTGCAAAAATACTTTATTATATTTTTTTGGTCTTACCTAAATCAGATTAGAAACTGTATAAAGTTACTTTATCAGAAAGGGGAAAAGGTTCCGCATAAGCTGATACATGACATTTATCTGCATTTCCTTGGTATGTAGATGACAGTAGAAACTGTTGCTGTGTGACAGTAGAACTGGGATACTGTGTAGCTTTGTGAGACTTGTAAATATGGCTCCTGCACAGCCTTCGTGCTGAAATTTATGTACTGCTACCATTTTCAAAAAGCTGGTGCTGTGTGATGTAATGTGTTAATTGTCTTTAACACACGGATGATGGTTGTTATGTTTCGAACTTCTTTCATCATGTGGATGTGATGCAGTAGCGATACATTTCTGTCCAGTATGTGATTTCAAACTTTACATCTGTTTGAACAGATATTTCGTTTAGGTGTCCCTAATTAGTTGAGGACTTCCAGTTGGCTTATCAATCTGAGAACTGCATATCTGAGTGTGAATACCGATATTTGCTTTGTGTGATATTGCTGTTAAATATAAGTGTGAAGACATCAAAGCCTGAAATATCTATGTTGCTGAAGAATGAGTTATCCTCGACACCACTGAGTTGGATTAATTAAAAGCAGGAAACATGTTGATTTGGATTTTTTTTTATCTTGTTTGACTTGTTTAAATTGTGTTACTTATTTATTTAAAATGCTAAATTATACATCAAATTCAACAAACAACAAAATAGTCCACTACCATGATTCAATAAATTAACAATAATATGCTTAATGGATGAATTGAAGCTTGTTAGTGAATATGGGTCCAGTCACTCCAGTGATCTTTTTTCTTAGAGATGGTGAAGTTTGTTTTACTGCAAAGTTTGTTACAGTGGCATGTAACATGTTAAATCACTTGTGAAGTGATTATCATGATTATTTCTGTATCCTCTTCAGGTGTCTAGTTCCTGCTTTCTTCAGTTTAAGCCTTAAGGTGTTGAATATGATTAACAAATAACAGCCTACTTGGTATAGAATAAAATTTGGTGGCTATTTTTGTTTTATTTGCATAAAGTGCTTCTTTCGATAGTATTCTTTTCTTGCTATGAGACAAATAGTTTAGTGCTGTTCAGTTTCAAAATAAATAAATAAAAATCCAGTTTCGAAAAATAGTTGAGTGTTGTTTCAGCACTTATTAAGTGCCTAAATAGGCTATTATAGTTGGATTTTGGCTGTTTTATCCGAGTGATTTTGGCTTATGATGTAAAATGGACTCTGCCATTTCCTAGGATTTTTGCCGATCATGTATGTATTTCTGTTGTTCTATCTGCAGTTGGATTCATCATATTTTTCATAGAATTTTGGATGACAGGCTCAGCGCTAATTATACTTTTTCATAGGGAGATGTAGTCTTCTTCATGCTTGAGCTCTTACAATATTATTTGGTGCTGAGGATGAAATCCCTTATTTTGCTTTCTCCTCCTCCTGGGAACTGCTCAAACGTTTCCTTTTCTACCTCTTGATTTCTTACTGTTGCCATTTATTCTGCTTCTTATAATCAGCCATTAGGATTCTTTGCCTAAACTTCATTACTGTGTTTGTCTCCCAACCATGAATGTCCCTTGGCCATCATTTGTTACTGCAGAAGTCATGCACTTCCTCCCAAATTTTTTTACTTGTATTTCTGCAAATGTTGCAACTAAGCTTTTCTTTGAAGTCTCCTCACAATAGCTTATATTCTCTGAACCCACATTTAATAGTTGTGTTTTAGTTAGATCTGATCCTGTAAATAAAGTAACTACTTATCAGAAGAGGATTTTTGGTGGTTCATGAACTTCCAAGTCTTTGGGATGTTCAAACTTCAAATGATCAGACTGAAATACTTTTTGATTCTTGTGACCTGCCAAATAGGCAGAAAAGCACATCTTTTTATTCTTGTGGATGTTTGTGGCTCATCAAAGGGCCTGCCTCCACAGGAACCAGAGGGGGGGGGGAGGGGTTGACCGCTTATGTGTGCTTATATGTGCCTTAGCTAGTCGACCTTCACGGAAGGTTCTGAATCTTCAGAGACCATTTTCTTCTGTCTTTTCAGTTCACATTCTTTACATGGTGACCAACACTGAACCGAACTAGTTCCTGAAGCCTCTGGGCAACTTGTGTTGTGCAGCAGTGTGCCTATTTTGTCTTGTGCAGCAAACATGGTTAGAACTTTGAAGGTTACACATTGCAGAATGAGTATTTTTCTAGCTATATTATGCTTGCAGTGCATGAAATAAGTTTGTTTTGTTTTGTTTGTTGTGCTAATATTGTTTTATTCTGCACGATAACTTGTCCATCAAGTGTTCTGAGTAGTTAATGTATTTTTTTAAGATATCTTGTACAAATTTAACTCATGGATGATAACCTTATTGTATCTTCATACTTGAACCTCATATGGACTTTCTCAAAAAAAAAAAACCTCATATGGACTCGGACATGGATATTAATATATTCTCTGACAAAACAATTGTTTATTTATTAAACTGTCTAGTTGCCTTACAAACCATGGTAGGATCGCAGACAAGGCATGGAAGGTGAAAACCCATAAATTAAGATTCATCCAAGGTAATTGTTGTCATGATGCGCAGGGAAAACTTGCAGTTATTAAGGCAGCGTTACTACTATGCCACTTGGAAGGCTGATGGGACACGGTATATGATGCTGATCACGATGGATGGTTGTTTCTTAATTGATAGGCATTTCAACTTCCGGAGGGTTCAGATGAGATTTCCTTGCAGACACACTAATGAAGTATGCTAATATCCAGTTTGCTATTAGGATGTTCTGATCTTTTCTTTTCCCTTTTATGTCTCACTGTTGGAAATTATCTGTACATATGATTTATCATATGAAATTCTCATATCTTCTCCCAGGGTTTAGCCGAAAAGACCCACCACTTCACTTTACTTGATGGAGAGATGGTAATTGATACTTTGCCTGACACACAGAAGCAGGAAAGGAGATACCTAATTTATGATATGATGGCTTTGAACCATGTGTCTGTCATTGAGGTTGGATTCTTCGATATGAAACCACTTCCCTTTTCTTCTTGAAAAATTTATGTTAGCTATACGCTTGGGAGTCTTTTGGTTCTCTTCGAATATATCTGTACATTGTTGTTGCTCATTCTCTGTTCTATAATTTCAGCGACCCTTTTATGAACGGTGGAGAATGATCGACAAAGAAGTGATTGGTCCAAGGAATTATGAACGTCAACATATATACCAGAGTAGAAACCCTTACTATAGATATGAGTTGGAGCCTTTCAGGGTATGTTTCGTCAAAATGGAATATATAGTCATAAGATTACTTATAGTTATTTTCTAGTATTATTTGTTCTACCTAAAGTGGCTGCTGATCTCTCAATGTTTATCAGGTGAGGAGGAAGGATTTTTTTCTGCTCTCTACTGTCACAAAACTTCTCAAAGAATTTATCCCAAAGCTTTCACATGAAGCTGATGGTCTTATTTTTCAGGTGCTAAATAGTACCTATACTGAATTGCTTCTTGTTCTAGTGTTGTATTGGATTTTCTCCTGAGGAGTTAATTTCTTACATCACTTAAGATGCTTGCTTCCAAATTATATGGCATGTATGTTTTGATTGCTATGTTGGAAAACTCACTGTGGAAGTGGTTTCGAACTTTATCTATGTTTACTGTTATGTTGCAGAGAAGTAGAGTTAGTAGCACATCCTCTTGCATGTTATTGCAAATGACATGTTTATGGCTAACAGTGACAGAGATGCATAATCATACAGATGAATTTAGGTTCTGGATACTGAGCCACTGTTTTCTTTCTGTGTTAGGGTTGGGATGATCCTTATGTTCCTCGCACGCATGAGGGTCTCTTGAAGTGGAAATACCCTGAAATGAACTCGGTCGACTTTCTGTTTGAGGTTGTATTCTGCTCTCCTAGTGAATAGAGCTGTTGCTGTTTCCTCCTTATACTTTTGGTTTCTTGTTGTTGTTATGCTCCTACACCTTACCTGTCAATATCATTTATTTCCGTGCTATAAGTGTGTTGAGCTAGTTAAGTTAATAAAATGAACCGCTTTAGCTTTTAGGCGAGATGATCACACACTTAACATAATATTAAATCAGGTAGTGGTCCTTAGTTCTAGTCTCGCTGTCACCCATTATCAAAAAGAGTTTCCACATGCTTGGTTCATGAAAAAGAATCAGACCCGCACATTAGGGGATGTATTGAGACAATTTAAGTTATCAAAAGTGTGTTTTCTCTAATAGCTTAGGTTTTAGATTGATGCTCTCATCCTTCAACAAGGAAGAATAGCCTTTGTGAAGTGGATCATGTTTCATGCTCTCCTATTGGAATTAAGTGTGATTTTCTCTGATCATATGGCAGGTGGTCGACGATCGTGAATTGCTTTATCTACATGAACGAGGGAAGAAGAAACTAATGGAGGGGAGTAGAATTGTTTTCCCAGGTTAGAAATCCCCATTTATATTAGTTATATACTTGTGGTGTCATGAAGGAATGCTTCCCTTAATTGGGGTTTAGTTGGGAACATAAGAGAATAATATCATCTACATCCACACTCATTAATTTTATTTTATTTGAACTGTGAACTCGTTAAGGTTTTATTGCTGTCTTGTATACTTTACTGACCCGGGTGGATGTTTTTTCTTAATAAAATTGTATTGTGGGGGAATTGGATGCTGTGCTATTATTTGATTGAGTTATTAAACTTCATTGGAGAATGATTAAAAAAGTTAAGGATGCTATTTCACACTCCTCTTGAAACTGTCAAGATTCCTTTTCGGTGTTTGTGAGGTGCTAAGTAGTTGTCCCTCCGTTCCTTTTTACTTGGCCCATGTTGACTTAGCACCTTTGGGGTCTATTTTACTAAATTAACATTTTTAATTATGCTTTGGAAATCTAAGTGTGACTAGTAGTACTTTAGGTAGTTACTTAATGATAAGGGTAGTCTTTGAAGAAAAATAATAAATCTCTTGATTTGCAACAAGTAAAAAGGAAAATCTATTTTTACCAGGGACAAGTAAAAAGGAACTGACTACTGAGGGAGTAGGAAGAATATGGATAAAAATTCTAGAGGTACTTCTTGCTGTGTCTAAAAACTTAAGGCAGTGTTGCTATTTCACAACTGATACTCTCTTGTAAGTTCAAGATGTATATTCTTCTTTGCCAAAAAAGAAAAAAAAGAGACGCATATTCTTGCATTTATTTTTTGCTCTGTTAACGCGTTAGTAAATTGAATTTGGATTTTCCACAACTTGAAATTTGATCAGTTGCTAAGGTTAAAAAAAGGTCAGACGTGTAAGTTTTGATTATTTGGATTGTCATGATGTGAATTGGTAGCAAATGGATGAAGTGGATTGAGGTATCTATAAAAACAGTCAAGTTTTCTGTCCTTGTGAATGGGGAATCCATGGGCTTTTTTGAATCAGAAGGAGGGGCTGAGACAGGGTGATTCTCTCTCCCCTTTCTTATTCATTTTGCCAATGGAAGGCTTTGATAGTATGATGAGGATTGCAACCCAAAACAGATGGATTAGAGGCTTTCAGGTCGGAGATAGAGTGGGGGGAGAAAAAGAAGTGTGTCATATGCTCTATGTGGTTAAGTGACATACAGCCAAATGTCTAATCTGTTGTCCTATAGTGTTGCATATCTAAGCAGTTCTCTTGTGCTTTATTTGTGTCCCGTGAACTTTTGTGTTCTTTTTGCTTTTTCCCCCGCTTCTCTTGGTATTTGGCCTTTGGTGCATATCCTGAAATGTTGGGTCCTTTCATGTTTCAGATGGTTCTGATCCATCAGCTTACTCCGGTAAAATAATAGAGTGCTCTTTTGACACTGATAACCAAAAATGGATATGGATGAGGACCAGAGTCGACAAAGGAACTCCGAATGATTACAACACGTACAGAAAGGTGTTTCTATAATGACACATACTAAACTAATGCAGTTGCTTTGTTGATATGTAGACTTGTGGTTTATTAGAACCTTTTCCATATTTTCTCATCTTTTAGATAGATTATGGTCCCTATTAGACTCTAATCATGATTCATGTACAAAAATTCAGGTGATGAGAAGTATTACTGACAACATCACTGAAGAAGTGTTGTTGAATGAGATTTATGAGATCATTCGACTGCCAATGTATGCGGATAGGATACAGAGTGATAGCAAAGCTCATGTACGACGCAGATGAATGAATTGGTGCTTAGCTGTGTTCATGACATGTAGATCAATAGAAGGATATTTACGAGCAGCCTTAGTCCCTAGGCATGTTTTGTGTACTATACTGGGTTTGTTGTATGGATCCAGTTGGCACACTGTAAACTTAGTGGTCCATGACTCTGGGCCTTGTGTTTTTTCTTCGTTAGCGACAAGGTTGTCTTGTATATTAGTTGTTTTAGTTCACTTCTTTTTTCCTGGTTACTGTTAAGTTGTCTAAGGTAGGTTTTACTCCTGTAGTAGTTTAAAAATTCAAGCTCTATGTTATCTATTCCCTTGTGAATATAAGTTTGTTCTACTAGTAATTTCTACTTTATCATTTGCCTTTGTTCTTTCAGTATATTCATTTAGCCTTCTTGTAATATAGGCGGTAGAATTTGTGAGCATTGTGGACGCTATTGTGTTGTTGTATGTGAATAATACAATAGAGTTCTCTTATATTTTTACTGATCAGTCTCCTTTGAAGATGGTCATATAGCTAAGATAATGTTTGTAATGAATTAATAATCGATTTTCCATGGAAAACTTTTAACAAATTTCAAATAAATGTATAACTTTTAACATTCTACATGAACTATTTAAGATCAAATATATTTTAGTATATTGTGTATATTTTTAATTTAAGATCACAAAATTCAAAAATAGTTTTTAGAATTTTAAACTCGTACTTTAGTCAACAAAAAAAAATGAAAACTAATTGGTGGTGAATTAAGAACATAGTATTCCTTCAGTGGTGAGAGGAGAAATCTAATCAATCTCTTCAGCAATTTATACATTCCAATCAAAATATATCATCATTCTCCTACACCCCATCGATGGTAACCTCGTAGAAGTCAGAATTTAAAATTTATGGGTTTGGGATTCTAATTCTTTTAAGTTATTGAGTTCTAAATTAATTTAGTTTGTACATATTCAATGAATTTCTTACTACAAATTTAGAATTTGAGTCATAGTAGCTAAGTTCAACCGAACTTGTAATCAACATATTGGTTCCACCCTTGATAGTCGAATAGAGAGTTACTTAGGCCTTTTTCAATTTATTTTGATTTAAATTGGTAAAAAACACTTCAAAGTCTTCCACTGAATGAACCAAAAAAGACTAGCATTAAACATTGGTAAATAGTTTCTTTTGATATTTTCTCTGCTTCTTTTCCTTTTATAAGTTCTTTCTAACTTCACACTTATTGAGTCATCACCTTAACAAAAGTTGCATAAATGAAAATGAGAACTCTACACTTTCTATGTCTTTTCTTGATTCTTTTGTTTCAAATCTTATCAGGAAATGAGATTTTCTTTGTTTCCTCTAAATGTCTTGATGATCAAAAGTCATTGTTGCTGCAACTGAAAGGCAGCCTCCAATATGATTCTAGTTTGTCAACCAAGTTGGCGTGTTGGAACGACAACACAAGCGAATGTTGTAATTGGGATGGGGTGAAATGTGATCTCTATGGTCATGTGATTGCCTTGGAACTGGATAATGAGTTGATTTCTAGTGGAGTTGAGAATTCAAGTGCTCTTTTAAGTTT
>JAJOOO010014604.1:0-13786 GCA_029582685.1 Solanum piurae | reverse complement strand
AAAGGCTTCACTTGGAAATTTCGGATTTTGATACGGTTGCTCTAAAATTTGGGTTAGACCCATTTCCCACTCAATTTGACCCCCTAAACAAGAATATGAAGTCGGATTTTCGAAAAGTGAAACAAATATTTTTATAAATAGTTAAAAAAGTTTCCGGTAACTTCCGAAACACATTTTTAAGAACTTTTTGGGTCATTTCACTTTTAAACATAAAATGAATCGACCTCTAGGGATTGAATTTCACTCCCTTCCATTCTAAAATGGGCTCATTTGGAAATTGAAACTTTACTACCCGAGTTCTACAATCAATGGAAGTAAATTAAGCATGAAGTCAATCTATCCCCAAGATGACATAAAAGTCTAACATATCTAATCCACCAAAGTGACTCTATGTGACAAAGAGATAGGACAACTCTAGAGATAGGACAACTACTATAAACTCTTTTAGCTACAACCGAATCACCTACCGGGGTAGACACTGAAAAAGGTTCTTTTAACTCTTCGGGAGGTATTTCAAATTTCATAGCCACTAAAGGAGTAACAAAAGATAAAATGGCACCAGGGTCTAATAATAAACATCAATTGAAAATACTTGCAACATACCGGTAACAACATCTGGGGACCCCTCTTTATCACTTCTAGATTGGAGGGCATATAAGTGATTCTTCTTAGGAGCATCGGCATTAAAACCATTTGGAGGAGCTTGATTGCCCTCTCTTCCCTTGGCCGTACGGGTTGGACAGTCTTTCAATTGATTCCCACTTTTTCCACATCCATAGCACACACCCATACTGCGAAGATATTTCACTTCATGCTTGTTACTTCACTTGGCACATGTACTCCTCTCCATGGAAGATCCAACCCTATTGCCTCCTTGAGGATTAGGGTTAGGTATGCTATCTTTGTTAGTCTTTGTGGCATTGGAGGAACTTTGATTGGAGAATCTCTTGTTGAACCTTGGCCTACATTGACCCTCAAACCTGCCCTTAGAAAAATTTCCATCATCGGTCCTTTCCCTCTTCACCTCTCTATTGTTCTTCCTAAGCCTTGTCTCCTCAACTTGTTGAGCATAGACCATTAACCGTGAGATATCCATGTTGTCATGGAGCATTGCTGCATGACAATCTTCTTCAATAGCATTGGACACACCGGTAACAAAGCGACTCATCTCATCTCTTGGATTAGAACTCAAAGATGATGCATATTTGGACAACTTAGTGAATTTCAAAGAGTATTCTTGGACAATCATACCTCCTTGGGAAAGGTTGATGAACTCCTCAACTTTGGCTTCCCTCTTCTCACGGGGGAAAAACCTATTAAGGAAGGCTTTCTTGAATACTTCCCAACTTATGGGACCAGCTCTTATAGGCCTATTTTCATTTCATTGTGCATACCACACTTGGGACACATTTTTCAATTGATACCCGGCTAATTTGGCTTTCTCAATAGAATTTGTCATGACCCGAGAGCACCCCCTAGTCATAACACAGTGTACTCGACCCTGAAGGGGTCTTATACAAGCCTCACAACATTCATTCATCACATAGGTAATAGAAATCGTAAAGAATTAAAAACATTTCATTAAAAACCCACCATTCAAAATTAATCAACATTTAAAACATTTATACGCAAGCGGAAGACTAAGTCACACATGGCCATCTTTGACACAGTCTCAAAACATAATAGGGACACAGACCTTTACAATCGAAAGAGTTCTAAATGTCTACTATATCAAAATGAAACATAAGAGAAAACTTCTAAACATTTGTCCTCGAATCCATGAGGACATACCAAGACTTGGAGGAAAAGCAATCCAAGCACTTCAACTAGAGAATCCCACTTAGTTACCACAACCTACACTTGTAGTAAAACATAGAAAAAGAATGGGTTAGCAAAATTATGTATTAAGTATGATAGCCATGCAAAAACATGAGAAAAAGGTCATTTGTCTGAAGAACATGATTTTATGCTATTTTGGTAAAACTTCTTGAAATACAAGTATAAGAGTCATAATATTCAATCATAACCAACATACAAGTGATTAATTACAATAGAGACCTGTTCAACTTATAAACCCATTACGTTTACCTTTAACCATTCACCTCAAGTAAACCTTTGGCAACACTTTGTGCAATGTATGAATAGCGTCTCATACCACCGTCCACACCAAAGCATACCTTCCCAACTTCAAAAATAATCATTCATAAGAGATATAACATTATATAAGACATGATCATCACATAAGGACAATCACCTATGATAAATCTAAGTCACATTTGTGCAATGTGCAAGTAGCATCCCATACTACTACTCACACTAAGTGTTCCTTTGAAGTCAACCTAGAAAAGGCACATTCATATTCATCAAGTTATAACAAGGCAGTACTCACATCAACAACCAAAGTATAGCATGCATCTTTACATTACACATATAAGAACTTTAAGTCACCATTCATTACTTCATTAAGAACACCTTCATTCATTAGACACAAGGCCAACATTCTTCATTAACATGATCACAAGAGTCCATTAATTATATTAACATTATAAGGAACACACCATGACTCCTCTCAAATGCCTACTTGTGCAATGCATAGATGGCATCCCATTCCACCACCCACACTAAGTAGTACACCCTTAAGAAACCATAGTTCATTAACATTATTGTAGGGGTAAGCCTTAACTGACATAGACAATGAGAGCTTGACATGGAATCCCGGTGTCACCTTCACCAGATAAGGGATTCCTACTTACCTAAGGTAGGACAATCATTTTTATATCTTTAGTGGATCTCCACTTGCTATACCTGTGTGGGCACATAGTTTATGGGATAGGGAGATTTCTACTAGATACCCCACCTCAACTCACGTGAGGGCATCCATCTCAAGAGATTGCTACTAAGTGCCCCACCTCAACTCACGTATGATCACCCAACTCAATCCATATCCACTCGATGCTTGGCATTATTCCACACAGAGTTCATTACATTCCACACAAAGTTCATTACATTCATTCATTAAGGGATAAGATATTGCTACTAGATACCCCAGCTCAACTCACGTGAGGGCATCCATCTCAATCCAACATTCATTCATTGGAAAGCTCATAGATTCAAAGATGAGAATTGCCTTTCACCTAGGAACCCCATTTCATTCATTAGAGTACAATCATAACCTTTCAATAGAGTCAAAATTCATTAACATTAACATTAAGCTTCATTCATTCATTCATTCAAGTGTGTGTATGTGAGAATAGCCTTTCACATTGTCACCATCATTCACAAGTGTTAATAGAGAGATAACATTCAATCCTAACACAACTAACTTCTAAACATGATCACCTTTCATTCAATTAGATCACATACATGCTTTACATCACATTCCTATATACAACATCTTGATAATACTTCAATTCATCAAATTAGGCCTTCAAGCCCATGATCACAATGTACATGATAAGTAAACACCTCCATCTTTCAACTGGTTCAATATAAAAAGTAAGTAAACACCTCCACCTTTCAAGTGGATCAATAGCTCAATCACAACACCATCTCAACAAATAAATTAGGTCAAATTGCCCTGTCAAGGCTATAATCACAAATCCTCAATTCACCAACAATTAACCACAATTAGATATATATAATGATACAATTTAATAATCTACACCAATATAAGCGTAAACCCATCAGCATTCATTCATAATCAATAAACCCACTTTAGGAGTCACAATTTAGGAATTGAGAGGAACCATGGGTTCGTAGGATATTTTAATCTAAAATAATCAATTAAACATCAATATAATCATAATTTATCATTTGAAAAGTTTGATGCAAGAACCCATGAGATTGAGTGAAAACCCAACTTTTTGAGATTTGAAATCTTCTATGAATTAGCTCCTTGAATGAAAGATTAGACAAGAATCAAAGCCACCATACCTATAAAATGAGAATTCACGAAATAACCTTGAAAAATCTTTGAAAATATCGATGAAATTGACCTTGGAAACTTGAAGTCTTGAATGGCGTTCTTAGAGAGAAAGTAGTTTGAGAGGGAGGGTTTTAATTTGAGAGGTAAAGTCTAAATGAGTTAAAATCATTAGTTTACGAGTATATTAACTATTTATAGGAAGTTATTTAACCACTTAACTAACACCCTAAGCCCTTAAGTGATTAACTAACTAAATCCCAAACACCTAACTTAAAACTAAAAAGTCAAAACATGGAAGCACTTACGCTCACCCATCCACGGACCGTGGATGAGTCTACTGGCCGTGAATGCCATTCGTGGTTTGGTACTGGGGCTTCACTTGCAGGCCTTGATCTACACCCATGACCTACGGGGTGTAGGTTGGTCTAACGGGCATGGTTTGGGTCCGTGAATTAGGTTGTTTTGACAGCTTTTTGGGCAGTGTTGGGGTCCTTCTCAAGGAACCCTTGGGTGGTGCTTAGGGAGTCGTACCCGGATGTTTAACCCCTAAACATGTCATTCCAAATACGAGAACCATTTATCTTGATTTTAACCCTCATATGACACACCAAAACTACACTACAAGACTCTACAACACACTAGTTCAACTTACTAGTTTACGGGCATTATAGTCGTATCTTGACGTTCAACCCCTAAATTGTTCAACCTTCACTTGGGAAACCATTTAATCAAGTTACTCATCTTCAAACTCACAAGTGAGGCTCTAGTTCCACCTATTATATTCCATCAAGCATTAGCTAGGTCTTACTAGTATTTACGGGGCTACAAAAGTGACCCCCATAACTTCAGCTATCTTGTAGACCTCCTCAAAAAACTCTTGTGGGTCTTCATTCACTTTGTAACCCAAGAAAATTGGAGGGTTCATCCTGGTAAAATCTCTCAACCTTGAGGCCATGGTACTCACATTAGGTTTATCCGGGGCCCAACTTCTCGGCTGGCTTGGGCCGTTATAGCTTGGGCTTGAGTTTGAACCGTCATGAGTTCAGTAAAATTTTGGTGATCCGCCCTTATATCCACATTAGTCATAGCCCCTTTATTATTAAGGACTTGAGGGTCTTAAGGAGCTTGGAGAGGAAATCCCTCATTCGCATTCTTCTCTTGTTCCGTTAATTCATTAGCCCTTCTTGTATTTATTGCCTATAATCACAGGAAATAGGTTAGGAGAAAGGACTTCATAGAGTTAGGACTCCAAAGCACGACTAACGAGTAATGAAAGAAGTGAAAGTTCCTAAACATCTTATAGCCTCTCATTCATAAGTGTGGCACGCTTCACACTCATGAACAAGACTCTACTAGACGTGGTTCATGAGACATCAACCTAAATACCATTCCCAAAACCTTATGCTCTAATACTAAGTTTGTCATGACTCATGAGTACCCCCTAGACGTAATACGGCGTACTTGACCCCCAAGGGGTCTCATACAAGCCTCTAGCATCATCATAACATAAGACATAGAAATAATGCAGAAAAATTTAAAACCTTTACAATCGAAGTCCAACTTCTTTTTAATAAAGAAAATCATAAGAGTGTAGACCTTGTCTTATTTACCATCTAAAACATAGGAATACAAAGTTTGGGACTTAGCCCTTTACATAAATAAAAGTCTCAATATAAGAAGTACAATAGATACTAGGAAATGGATAATCCTTCCTCCAACTTGAGGACTCACCACAACTTGGAGACAAGCAATCCAAGTCTTCTTCAATAAAGGAGAGTGTATATCACGTAGACGGAACCTACACTTATAAAAAATGTAGAAGAAATGGGTTAGCACATAGAGTACTAGGTATGGAATAATGCATAAAAAATATTCTTGAAATATGATAAAAAGGACATTTTAGTTGAAAAGTGTGCATTTGTCAAGTTTCGAAACCAACATGCATTTTCAATGTACAACACAAGACATAATCACATTATTACCCATAACATAGTAAAGTCATCACCTTAGAAACCCCTAAAGAATACTTGTGCGATGTACAATTGGCATCCCATAATACCAACCTTACCAGGTACTCTTTTGAAGCTACCTTAGTCATACATACCACCTTTAGACCTCATCATCATCAATAGTCATAAATAAGGAACTAGTCATGTACATTACTTGAACATAAGTAAAGTCATTCATATCAACTATCCATTCAACATACATGCACACATTCATGTCTCATCATAACATAAAGGAACCATTCCATAACATCCTACTAAGTGTACTTGTGCATTGTAAAAGTGAAGTCCCATACCTCCACTCCTACTAAGTAAACTCACAAAGAAGTCATAGTTTAGTTCATGTCTCATTAAGTATCTTATCATATAGGAAAGAGTAGCCATAACCGACATAGACCATGTGAGTACATGGCATCGGGTGTCGTATAACACCACACAGAAATAAGGTGTCCTACTTGCCTAAGGTAGAACTAAATTTATAAATATAAGGTGGATTCACTAGCTAAAGTCCTATGTTGTCACATATTTATGGGATAGGGAGATTGCTTCTAGAAACCCGACCTCTTGCATTGGCGGAAGAGCTTCCATCTCATGAGTTCACTTCGATCACCCAACCTCCTGCATTGGCGGAAGGGTCTTTACCTCATTTTCCATTTTCACTCAGTGCTAAGCATTATTTCCCAAATTATACATAATTAATCTTGAATTGCATTTACATGTGTGAAGGAATGCTCTAACCTTCATTCAATACAATTCATCAAAATAGCTCATAGATTCATTAAAGGTGAGAATGTACATTCAGCCTTAGAATCAACTTTATTATGTTAGTTGAACTTTCACATTACATTCATAGTGTTTTCATGAGAATTGACTTTCAATCAACACAATAACATCATCCTCTTCCTAGACTATTCATACATCATCAAGTGTAAGGGTAAGGGAAAAACAACCTTTCAACAATACCATACTTTACACATTTGTCATAGGAGATTTACTTTCTAAGTAAATAAATAGTTTATACAGAACTTTCATCCATATGTGCAAACCCTAGCAATTTACCCCTTTCAAGCTCATGAATAATGTCTCACAATTACACCTAAAGATACTACAATAGGCATGAATAAAACAAGATTCATTAACTATATTAACATAGATACAATTCATAGTAATCATCTTGCATCAATACACCCATCACAATTCATGAAATTTGGGTCATGGGGTAGTTCATGGGTTCATAGGGAATTTTACAATAAAAATTACCATTAAACATCAAATCATCCATAATATAAGACAATTAACATAATGAAATCGTTTTAAAAAAGAAACCACGGCTAGAATGAAAACCCTATTTTTTGAAAAAGTTACCAAATTTGAAATCAAGAGTTGAAGAGCTTCATGGAGAAGAGTATTCCATGAATCAAGTCTACCATACCTTAATTTATGTTTTCCCAAAAAATTGGAGTGAAATCTTGTAGTTTGAACCCTAATCTTGACCTTTTTCTTTATTCCTCAATAGAGTTTAAAGAGAGAATATTTTTGGGAGGGAAGTTGGTTGAGTTTTAGTTTGTGAGTTATGAGAGTTAAGAGGGTTGTTTAATAGTTAAAAATACTTTAATATACTTAAAATAACTAATAATAACTGTCCCCATCCATAATTAATTCAATTAGTAATTTACTAAACTACCCCTACTTTGGTCGAACCTAGGCAGCAACACATGGCTTGATCCACGAACCCCTAATCACGGAGCGTGGATGGGTCCACGGACCGTCCTGGCTGGCCGTGGTTTGGGTTAGAGAGGGGAAATTGGGGGACCAACGTGGGGAGACTAAGTCTTGAACCACGCCTCCGTACCACGGAGTGGGGTTCCACCCACGGCTCGTGGGTGCCCAAACGTTGTTAAAGCTATTTTTTGACAGCTTTTGGGCCTTCCTTTTGATCCTCCTCATATACTGTTGGGGGGGGGGGTGATCCTAGGGGGTCATGCTTTGACGTTTAGGCACTAAAACCCTAGTACTACATTAGGGAATTTAATTTAGGACTCTAACCTTACGTTTTAACTTCATTAGGCTACTAGACTACACGTTAGGCTCTAGATTAGGTCATTAGATTTCCGGGGTGTTACATTATCTCCCCCTTGAGAATATTCATCCCCGAATGATGACCAAAACACCAAACTAAGTTAGAAACTCTAGAATAGCAGCCCATCATGCATGAAACATAAAAAATTTGCAAAAACTACAAATTCACTAATCACATCATGCACAGTTTCAATGGAGGAAACTTCTACTCCCTATCACAACATGGCCAATGCAATACAAGGATGTAGGAACTTCATCTACAAGCTTTGAAACTCATACAAGCTACCTTCTCCAACTCATACAAGCTCAACACAACAATATAGAGACAACATGTCATCTCATCAACACATCATTAAGCATGTTAATCAATTTACCTCATGAAGTAAAAAATGCAATCATCATAGTAAAATGCAAATCAACATGACGAACATATAAATCATGAAAACTCAATTTATGCTTTAACATGAACTCTCACAAGAACATGCACAATATAAAAAAATCATGGAAACTCATACCATACACATGACTCCCCAAAGCACTTAAAAGTTAAGCGTAATTACTTACCTCAAGTTTGAATAAGAGTACAAGGAAAAATATAGGGATAACGAGACTTCATATCGGCCTCGGCCTCCCATGTAGCACCCTCAACTAAGTGATTCCTCCATAGAACCTTAACAGAAACTACTTCCTTATTTCTCAACCTCTTCACTTTCTAGTCCAAAATCTCAACCTGGACTTCTTCATAAGAAAGGTTCTCGTCAACTTCTAAACCCTCTAAAGGAAGGATGGACACTGAATCAGCAATGGACTTCTTGAGCATGGAGATATGAAACACCGGGTGAACCGGAGACAACTCATTTGGCTAGTGTACTTCATAAGCAACTTTCTTAATAAGTTTCAAGATTTGGTATGGGCCCACATACCGGGGACTAAGTTTCCACTTCTTGCCAAACCTCATCACACCTTTCATAGGTGATATTTTTAAGTAGACCCAATCACCAACCTCAAATTCAAGATCCCTTATTCTATTGTCGACATAGGACTTTTCCCAACTTTGGGCCATCTTCAACCTATCTCTAATGAGTCAAACTTTTTCAATGGCATCATAGACTAGTTCGGGACCAATGAGAGCAAACTCACCTACTTCAAACCAACCCACCTGAGATCTACACCTCCTACCATAAAGTGCTTCAAATGGATCCATGGCAATGCTTGAGTGGTAGTGATTGTTGTAGGAAAATTCTATCAAGGGAAGATGATCGTCCCAATTACCCTTGAAATCAATCACTCACGCCCTCAACATGTCCTATATGGTTTGAATGGTTCGTTCTGCTTTACCATCCGTTTGAGGGTGGAAAGTGGTACTAAGTTTTACATTTGTACCAAGTCCTTGTTGAAACGCCTTCAAAAAATGTGAATTAAATTGACTACCTTGATCTGATATAATAGACAAAGGAACCCCATGTAATTTCCCTACCTCTTTGATGTACAACCTAGCATAGTCTTTCGTCAAAAAAGTAACCTTGCTGGGAATGAAATGGGATGATTTCGTCATGCTATCAACAATGACCAAAATAGAATCACGTTGCCTTCTAGTACGAGGAAAACCCACAACAAAGTCCATATTAACCTACTACCACTTCCAAGTGGAAATATTTATATCTTGGAACAAACCTCCCGGTTTTAGGTGTTCGACTTTGACTTGTTGACAATTCTGACATTTGGCCACAAAACCCCCTATATCCTTCTTCATACCATTCCACCAATAGACTTCCCGTAGATCACAGTACATATTGGTGGCTCCCGGATGAATAGAATACCGCGAAGCATTAGCCTCTTCAAAAAAGTTCCCCCTCAAGCCATCAACATCCGGAACATACAATCTACCTTGGTACCTAACCACCCCATCTCCCCTTGGGACAAAGCCTCAATGAACTTGTTGAGAAACAATTCTTTCAAATCCGTAAATATAGGATCAAGATGTTGCTTAGACTTCACGTCAACAACAAAATGCGATTTGGATCTATGATAAACCATGACTTCACCCTTGGTGGAATTCACTAGTTCAACACTTAACCGGGACAATCTATGTACATCCCGAACCAATTCCTTCTTTTCATCTTCTACACGAGCCACACTACCCATGGACAATCTACTTTGGGCATCCGCAACTACATTAGCTTTGTCGGGGACACTCATGTCATAATCTTTCAAAAGTTCTAACCACCTTGTTTTTCAGAGATTCAAGTCTTTTTGGCTAAACACATATTGAAGACTCTTGTGGTCGGTAAACACATCTACATGGACCCCATATAAGTAATGTCTCCATATTTTAATAGCAAAAACCACCGCCGCAAGTTCAAGGTCATGAGTCGGGTAATTCTTCTTATGGACCTTGAGTTGCCTTGAAGCATAAGAGATCACTTTACCATGTTACTTAAGGACACATCCCAATTCCAGTCGAGAAGCGTCACAATATACCACAAACCCATCGGTACCCTCTGGTAAGGTCAACACCTGAGCGGAGGTAAGTCTATCTTTCAATTCTTGGAATCTTTTCTCACAAGCCTCCGTCCACTCAAATTTATCTTTGTTTTGAGTTAAGGTTGTCAATGGAGAATCAATAGAGTAAAAGCTCTCAACAAACCTTCTGTAATAACTGGCAAAACACAAAAAGCTTCTAATATCGGTAGGGATAGAGGTCTAGGACAACTTTTTACCGCATCCATCTTTTTAGGATCCATCTCAATACCCATGGACGACACAATATGAACAAGGAAGGCAACCGACCTTAGCCAAAACTCACATTTACTAAACTTAGCTTATAATTGGTGGTCTTTAAGGACTTGCAATACTAACCTCAAATGATCCTTATGTTCACTCTTACTCCTTGAATAGATCAAAATATCATCGATAAAGACGATCACAAACAAATCAAGATATTGTCTAAACACCCTATTCATTAGGTCCAAGAATGCCGCCGGGGCATTTGTTAGCCCAAATAACATAACCACAAATTCGTAGTGACCGTATCGGGTCCTAAAGGTCATCTTGGGAATGTCACACCCTCTTACCCTTAGGTTATGGTAACCCGAACGAAGATTTATTTTGGAGAAAAAGGTAGCCCCTTCGAGTTGATCAAACAAATCGTCAATCCTAAGGAGTGAATACTTATTCTTTATAGTGACATTGTTCAATTGGCGGTAATCAATATACATCCTAAGGGACCCATCTTTCATTTTCATAAACAATATCGGAGTACCCCATGGAGATATGCTTGGTTTAATAAAACCCTTGTCTAGCAAATCCTTGAGTTGTGACTTTAATTCTTTCAATTCGTTTGAGGCCATCCGATAAGGGGGAATTGAATGGGTTGCGTATCCAGCAAAAGATCAATGCCGAAGTCTATTTTCCATTCAGAAGGAATTCTAGGCAAGTCACCCGGACTAACTTCCGGAAACTCCCTCTCTACGGGGACCGACTCTGAAGGAGTCTCAGACTCAATGTCCATAACCCTAACAATATGATAGACACACCCCTTAGAAATCATTTTACTAGCTTTTAGACATGAAATGAATCAACCTCTAGGGATTGAATTTCCCCCTTCCATTCTAAAATGGGCTCATTTGGAAATTGAAACTTTACTACCTGAGTTCTACATTCAATGGAAGCAAAACAAGAATGAAGCCAATCCATCCCCAAGATGACATCAAAGTCCAACATATCTAATTCTACCAAATCCACCAAAGTGACTCTATGAGACAAAGAGATAGGACAACTCTTATAAACTCTTTTAGCTACAACTGAATCACCTATCGGGTAGACACAGAAAAAAGTTCTTTTAACACTTCTGGAGGTACTTCAAATTTCATAGGCACAAAAGGAGTAAGAAAAGATAAAGTGGTACTGGGGTCTAATAATGCATAAACATCAATTGAAAATACTTGCAGCATACCGGTAACAACCTTTGGGGACCCCTCTTGATCACTTCTAGATTGGAGGACATAGAAGCAATTATTCTTGGGAGCATCGACATTAGAACCACTTGGAAGAGCTTGATTGCCCTCTCTTCCCTTGGACATACTGGTTGGACAATCTTTCAATTGATGCCCACTTTTTTCACATCCATAGCACACACTCATACCGGCAAGACATTTCCCTTCTGGATTCTTACCACACTTGGCACATGTAGTCCTTTCCATGGAAGATCCACCCCTATTGCCTCCTTGAGGCTTAGGGTTAGGTACCCTATCTTTGTTTGTCTTTGGATCATTGGAGGAACTTTGATTGGAGAACCTCTTGTTGAACCTTGGCCCACTTTGACCCTCAAACTTGCCCTTAGAAAAGTTTCCATCATCGTTTCTTGCCCTCTTCACCTCTCTATTCTTCTTTCTAAGCCTTGTATCTTCAACTTGTTGAACAAAGACCATTAACCGTGAGATATCCATGTTGTTGTGGAGCATTGCTGCACCCCACTCTTCTTTAATAACATCGGACACACCGGTGATAAAGCGACTCATATCAGCTCTTGGATTAGAAACCAAAGATGGGGCATATTTGGACAACTTAGTGAATTTCAAGGAGTATTCTTGGACACTCATACCTCCTTGGTGAAGGTTGATAAACTCCTCAATTTTGGCTTCCCTCTTCTCAAGGGGAAAAACCTATTAAGGAAGGCTTTCTTGAATACTTCCCAACTTATGGGACCCGGTCTTATAGGCCTATTTTCCTTCCATTGTTCATACCACAGTTGGGCCACATCATTCAATTGATACCCGGCTAATTCAACTTTCTCAATATAAGTGATCCCCATAACTTCCACTATCTTGTAGACCTCCTCCAAAAACTCTTGTGGGTCTTCATTCACTTTGGAACCCAAGAAAATAGGAGGGTGCATCCTAGTAAAATCTCTCAACATTGAGGACATGGTACTCACTTTTGGGTTTACCTGGGGCTCAACTTCTCGGTTGGCTTGGGCCGTTATAGCTTAGGCTTCAGTTATGACGGCTTGAATTTGACCAGTCATGAGTTGAGTCAAAGTTTGGAGAGACGCCCTTATCTCCACATTAGTCATAGCCCGTTCATCATTGTAACGACCCGAGAGCACCCCCTAGTCGTTACCGGCGTATTCGACCTCTCGGAGGTTTTATACAAGCCCTTAGCATTAGTCATTGCATTATCATAAAAAAATAGCGGAAAATTTAAAACCTTTCATAATATAACACAAGACTTAGAAAGTCACCTCATAAAACCTTTAATACACAATCGGGATATTACGTCTCGAGGTAGCCATCTTAAAACACGACTACAACACAAGAGGGACACATCCCTTACAATACAAAAGAAACTACTATCTAGTACAATGAACTTAAGGAAACTCCTCAACATAAAGGTCCTTGAATCTTTAAGGACACACTCGAACTTGGGAATAGTAAGCCAAGCTCATCACTTCTAGGAAAGTCCTTTAGCCACCACTATCTACATTTGATGTAAAAAGATGAAGAAGAATGGTGTTAGTACAAGAATGCACTAATTATGATAACCATGCAAAAACATGCTTTTAAAAGGACATTTCATTGGAATCCATGAATCATGCCTTTTTAGAGAAACTTCATGAACCTTTAACACATTAGGCACAATAAAAACCACATATATCATCATACACATGGAAACCATTCATAATAGCACATAAGCCACTTATAACATTTTAGGCACATTCAATGCATACAATACATTACCTTCCTCTTTATCTTAACTCCTTTCCTCAAGCAACCCT
>JAJOOO010014603.1:0-13251 GCA_029582685.1 Solanum piurae | reverse complement strand
GATTGGTATGAGGTTGAAAAAGATATTTATGGCCTTACTTATGTCTATTTTAACAAGAGATGCTCTCAGGAAGAGCCTTTTGTGCTTGCATCTCAAGTACATCAATGCTTCTATGTGCAAGATCCAAATGATCAAGATAGACATTATGTTATGAAGACTGTTCCGAGAGACTTGTTTAACATGAGTGATGAATTTGAATTTGATCTCCCACAAAGTTATGAAAATGAGTTGTCTGAACACTTGATGGGACCATCCATACCAGAAGATGATGGTGAAGTTACCTTAGTAAGGACTGATGTACCAGAAACTGTTATTGATGTGCCTTCGGAGGAATTTATTACTCAACAACTTGAGGTCGAGTATGAAAAAGAGTTTGAAGATGATTATGAAGAAGAGTTTGAAGATGAGTCTGAAGAAGAGTGTGAAGACGGGTCTGAAAATGAGTATGAAGATGATTCTGAAGATTAGTCTGAAGACGAGTTTGATGACACACCATGAGTTTTAATATTTTTGTGATGACCATATAGTGGTAACTCACTCTTTTTGTTATTTCACTGTTTTTGTACAATCACCTTAAGATATCTAAGTATGTTGTTGTTGTTGTTACTTGTAAATTGTGGTATTTGCTGCTTGTATAGGGTGAATCATGCATGTGCTCCAACAAACATGATTATACTAGATCTAGTCAGCTTTCTTGCTGTTCCTAGAGTCAATGATTATACTTAATTTTCTCAGAAAAGAATTCTGAATTATGATGCTTTCTAATTTAGACATGATTAATGACGTTCTTCTGTAGATGGCATAAGAGGTTCTTCCTTCTTTTTTTTCTGCAGGATCAAGCTGTTATACTTTTGTCCTATTTTGTAGTGTTCCTAATGTATAATTTTTTTGCTGCAATAGAATTTAGCTGGGATGATGTGAAGGTTGATAAACATCGAGAAGGCAGTGAAGGCAACACAATGAAATCAGTCCTCTGTATGTAGTACTCCCTTATCTTTGTGGAAGCTAATGATTAGTTCACTACTCATTCTCATTAGCACAATGAAGGCAGCATATTTAAATCTTTTGAAGTTATATTTCTGTATTTTTTTCTATCTAGCAATCCTAGAACGTATATGATTATGAGGCTAGAACCTCTTCTCTTTGCAGGTTTGCTTTTTCTATTTAACAATCACCTGATTATTGTTTTGTAGGTTAATTTACTATAAGGAAAGAAAATAAAGAGATTAAAATAAAGTGGGAAGAATGAGTCAATCAGCAACACTAAAGAAAAAAGGTTCGAATCCGAACAAAGCTCAAAGTCCACTGAAGAATCTAAACTTTGATATGCAATACCGATCAAGTACTGAATTGGCTAACCAATTCAAGATTAAGAGAGAATAACTTGCTAACGAACGCAATGATAAAGCTAAGAGAGAGCATGCACCAATAGCACATAAAATAATGAATTCTGAGGATTTCATTCCATAACAAGGAAAGAGTAAATTACTGGAGTACAAATCAGTAATTCATTCATCTTCGAGGGAAAAGCTTGGTACCTCACATATGGTTGTTGGGAAAGGACAAAATAAAAAGAGCTTATTTCAATCTGGAGAGTCCATTCAAGAGAAAAGAATTAAACTTCCTATGCACAACTTTAGGTTCCAAACATCTTCCAAGAAAGGTGTTACTGCTTCAGTACATGTGACTAGGGAAACACTTGGTAATTCAGAGGAACAACATGATATTCAAGATCTACTAAACTTCGAACAGGTGAAGAGAAAGTCAGTTCTATCGGCCACAAGTCTTGATCAGTTTCTGGAAGAACAACGGCTACAAAAAGAACATGATATTCATGATCTACCAAACTGCAAGCAGGTAAAGAGGAAGTCGGTCATACCAGCTAGTAGTCTTGATCAGTTTTAGAAAAAAAAGCGATACACATAGGTGATGAAACAAAAACCGATAACCACAAAGTAGCTGATGATTTTGTGGATCAAGAAGAAATCGGCGGGGATGAGTGTGCTATAGATGAGGAAATTTGAATTGATTGTGGTACAAAAGGTATGTCTTAAGTGTTGTAAGATTTATTACTTATATAAAAGAAATTTCTTATTTCCTTACTGTTACATCAATCTAGGAATATTGGAGCCGAAAAAAGTTCGAGGAAAAATAACATGTAAGGATATTCACGCAAGAAATTTGGAAGAAATAAATGAGGTGACATTTGGTAAGACCAACTGGTAAGATAGTGTCGGAATTAACCAACTTTATAGGAACAATTTCAAGGAATTCTAGATTCATCAACTTGATGTACACTAGTTGGCATGTGGTGCCAAAATATACGAAAAAGCGCATGTGGGAATATATCAATGTAAGAACAATCAATTTTGAGATTGCATATTTTATTGTTTGTTTTTACTGACTGAAGCTAAATATATTTTATTTTGCATAGTCCAAATTCCTAATTCCAGTAGAAGGAAATAAATGGGTGATGACTAATCTTCGTGATGCTTGGAGGCGACACAAACAAAAAATTAAAGAGAGATTTTTTGATAAAATTAGTACCGTTGAGGATATGATAGCAAAACGTCCTGATGACATGCCAAAAGAACAATTCCGTCAATTGATCGAGTATTGGAAACACCCATATGTTCAAGTAAAGCTAAAATGGTGCATTTATACTCTTCAACTTATTTTGCATCATATCTATATTTTTTTTTGTTTTATTTATTAATTCAAAGATCTCTTTTTATTTAATTATAGGAAATGTGTGAGATGAATTCTCAAAACAGGAAAAAGCAAAAGTGGAGGCATCGAATGGGACCTATTAATTTTGCAAGAGTACGCGTGACATTGGTAATACCTAGCAGACATTTCGTAAGAAAATCGAATTTCATGAGACCAATCCACTTTGTCTTTTAGGATGACAAACTTTATCACAAGAGACCAATCCTACCTAAAATCTGGCAGCAGGCTCATGTTTTCGAGTGTTCTTGAAAAGTAATCCATCACTAAACCAAAGAGTAAAGGAGAGACGAGGTCTCCATTCCTAAGCCCTCTCCTCCCAGCAAAGTACCCATGGTTTTCCCCATTCACTTTCATGAGAACATAGTCGTAGTTATATACAACATAATTCATCTAATGAACTTGCCAGGGAAACCAAATCCAGTTAGCACTTCTTATAGAAAATCTCAACTCACCATATCTTAAGCTTTCTTTAGAACATATTGATACGTTTTTTAATTTCTTTTGATATAATTTGTAGCGTGCAACCAAAGAAAACAATGAGGAACCATCAAAGTCTGAAATGTTTATTGCAACTCGTACAAAGACGGGAAAGGATCTTCAGACCGATACTCAAGTTGCAATAGTAAGTTTTTAAAAGTGGATTAGTGATGAATTTAATTCAGGTTTAAAAGTTATATATTGCTGGGAGAGTGATATTTTTATTTTAATATGCTTGAGTCGCTGGACAGTTTGCTTGGAAGGGATGTCAATTAAATAAACTTAATGAATCATAAACTCATTTAAGCTGGAAAGAAAGAAGTACTTACATTTAATATATATGGATGTCAATTTTATTCAATAGGTTGAATTTCAGAATCGCCAAAATTCTGGGAAAACAACAGATGATGCTTTTACGACAGTGTTTGGAAAGGAGCAGCCTGGTCGACTTAGGTGCTATGGTAGATTAGTGACAACAAGTTCTATGAAGAAAGATGAGGAAACTAATGAGCTAAAACAGAAACATGCCAATGAAATCACTTCTCTAAAAGAAGAAATGAATGAAATGATAGAAGAAATGCAACATTTCTTTAGTCAATTACTTCAAAACAACCCTGGATTGAATGTTCGAGATATGCAAGGGTGTGTTCGATCTAACATTGCTTCACCTATTGATGCGAGTAGTGCACAAGCTGTAAAAGGCCAAAATCTTCCACTCTCTTCCCGGCCAACTCATGATCCATTTCTTCAAAAGGTATTTTGTATTTTTTCAAATGTTCTTTTTTTTAGAGCAATAAGTTAGAAAATTAGTATCCTAAAGAACTATATCCTATGTGATTGTAAATTTGTGATAGTTTGCTAATTAGTTGCTCTTTGCCATCTGTATGATCAGTTTTTGGTGGCTCTTCATCTTGAACAATGTCATTAGTGACACTTTGTGTATTGGATGAATCATCTCGAGTCGGTGTTGTTAAGATCTGACTAACTGCTTCTCTTATGAGATTGACATTATCATTTATGCTGAAACTTCTCCCATTGTGTCTTATATCATCCTTTTCTTCTAAGAAATCTTAAGGAGAGTTGTATGTATTCGTTTCAGCTAGTGTTTTGTTGTTATTTATCTCATCGAGTTGTTCATTCCCTATTTTTGATACAACATCTGAAAGAATGTGTTGTGATATCAAATGCCACATGCTGATGTGCTTCTGTTTTTTCACCTATTTTCTATATGTTCCGTCTTCGTCATCTGCTTCTGTTAATTTTTCGTTCTCATCACTAGATACAATAATACTCTCAGTGGCCTCACATTCATAGAGATTCATGTTATTTTCTTGTGTTTCATCACCGCCGTTTCCTAAGTTTGAGATAGTAGAAGATGTTCCTCTTAGAGAATCATCATTTGAATCACCAAACTCATCTATTTCAATTGATCCCTTGTCACTCGAAGTGCTTGCTACTTCATCCAGCTTCTGGAAGAGGACAATGGCCTTTCTTCTCAGCTTGTTTCATGACTCGTTCTTCGTTTTCCTATTTTTCATGAGGGCTGTCAATGTTTTCTCTGGCAATACTTCCTTCATCTGACTTATATGCCTTATCAAATTCTTCATTCTTGGTGTTTGACTCGTTGGAGTTCTTTTCGTTACAAACTGTTGTATAGTGAATACTTATATCAATAATTCGCAGAAAATGTAATACATAAGGAGAGGAGAGTAAGCAATCACATGTAGAACATTAGAAGTGTTCATGACTTACATTCACTACTTGTTGCTGATTGATTATATGAGTGATTTTGAACTTCTGGAAGAAGAATTCTCTCGATTGCTTCTCGTACTAGCTTAACTGCTAAAAGCCTACGTGCTTCAATCTCTTGGTTATTTGCATCCTGATTTGTAGTCATTGACTCTCTTTCGAAACAACTCAAAAATGCATCAGAACTTTCTATTGCACAAGACTTGTTGCCACTATCCTTGTGATTATCTTCATCAGCTCCACGGATCACTTTGCTGTCCAATTCTGTAGATTCATCTGAAAGCATATGTCTATGATCAGGCTCCACATGCTCCTATGCTGCAATCTAATTTTTTGTACATAATTTGTTTTAATTTTTAATTTTATTTTAAATGTGTAGGGAAATGGAGGTGATCAAATTTGAAGGGTCGCCACAAGTTAATTTGATCTCATTGAAGTGGACGATGAAGAGTTTTTGAACTATTGTAAAATTTTGAATACGTTATATTAGATTTTGTGAAATATATTCATTGCTAGAATATATTGAACTATTGTAAGAACTATTATTGTGTACACCTATTTAGAATATTGCTTTATAGGTATGTGTATGTACACAAGACATACTATCTTTTGAAGTTTATTGCAAATCTATATATTTGAATTACTGATTAGCTAATTTGATGCTTGAGTTTATTTATTGCAAAACAATATTGGTGTTTTTTAATTAGAAATTGTGGCATATAAATCTTTAATAGCCAAAATAATATTGCCACACTTAAAAGTGTAGCCATAGGACTGTAAATTGTGGTATGCACATGGGCAAGGACTACACTTCAAAGTGTTGTCATACATAAGATAGAAAAGGCAACACTTTAAAATCGTGGGCAGTATGGAAGAAAAGGCCACGCTTGAAAGTGTGGCTGATAAGGAAACACTTTTAAGCGTAGTTGCAAAGCGTGGCCTTTTTTCCTTTTAGGCTACACTTGAACATGTAGCTAATAAGGCAACACTTTTAAGCGTAGCTGCAAAGCGTGGACTTTTTGCCTTTTAGGCTACGCTTTTAAGCGTAGCTAATAAGACAACACTTGAAAAGTGTTGTCTAAAGTCAAAGGTTACACCTCTTTAGGCTACCCTCGAAAAAGTGTTGTCGAAAGTCAAAAAGTGTAGCCTTTTATCAAAGGACACACTTTTTGCTAGTTTAGACAACACTTTTCTAGGGTGGCCGTAGCCCTAAAATGTTGTAGTGATGGCATATTTATTTCTTCTGGTTGAACGTTGCATTCTCAGGATAAGTCTCGGTCTACAAATACTTCTTTATATCAAAATACCAAGGTAAACCATCTGGTTCCGCTTCAACATGTGAACAATGGACAAGCTTCTCTTTCACCTCTATATCCACTGGATCGATATAACTTGTATTTGGATGTTTAATCATTGAGGCAATGGTGGCATAAGCATCAGCCAACTCGTTCTGTGTCTTGGGAATGTGTCTGAATTCAATCTTGCGAAATATCTTACACAACTTCTATATATACTACACATATGGTGTGATCTTTGGGCTTTTCACGGTCCATTCTTCTTGAAATTGATGCAACTCTAAATCTCCAATTACCAGCAACTCATGAACATTCATGTCGATGGCCATCTTCAAACCAAGAGTATAGGCATCATATTCGGCCATGTTGTTTGTGCAATCGAATCGGAATTTAGCTGCCATAGGATAGTGCTGATCAGATTTCGACACTAACACCGCTCCGATACTTTTTCTTTGGTGGTTTGCCTCTCCATCGAAGAACACTCTCAAATCAGGGTATGCTTCAGAAATATCTTCACCCACAAATGCTACTTCTTCATTGGGAAAATAAGTCTTGAGCAGTTCATACTCTTCATCAACCGGATTCTCCGCAAGATAGTCAACCAAGGCTTGTGCTTTTATCGCTTTCTGGGTCACATACACAATATCAAACTCACTCAAGAGCATTTGCCATTTAGCAAACTTCCCGGTTAGCATTGCTTTCTAGAAAATATACTCGAACGGGTCCATTCTGGAAATAAGGTATGTGGTATAAGAAGACAAATAATGTCTCAACTTCTGAGCAATCCAGGTCAAAGCACAACATGTCCTCTCCAAAAGAGTGTAACGCGTCTCATATAGAGTGAATTTCTTGCTCAAGTAGTAAATGGATAGCTTTTTTTCCCAGTTTCATCACGTTGACCAAGCACACATCCAAATGCATTATCCGAGATAGATAAATATAGCAACAAAGGACTTCTTTCTCGTGGAGGAACCAACACCGGTGGATTGGACAAAGAATTCTTGATGGAATCAAAAGCAGTTTTACATTCTGCGGTCAACTTGGTCAGAGAGTCTTTTTTCAACAACTTGAAGATGGGCTCACACACCATGGTGGATTGAGCTATGAACCGGTTGATGTAGTTCAACCTTCTCAGGAAACTCATCACCTCTTTCTTGGTCTTTGGAGGAGGTAACTCTTGAATTGCTTTGATCTTGGAAGGATCAAGCTCAATGCCTCTTCTTCTGACTATAAATTCCAATAGCTTGCCAGTTGGCACTCCAAAAGCACATTTGGTGGGATTTAGCTTCAAATTATATCGGCTCAGGCGATCAAACAACTTTCTCAAGTGAGTCAAATGATCCGAACTCTCGCAGGATTTGATTATGACATCATCTACATACACCTCAATATCCTTATGAATCAAATCATGAAAGATGGTTCTCATAGCCCTCATATAGGTAGCGCTGGCATTCTTTATACCAAAAGGCCTCACCCGATAATGATATACTCCCCAAGGCGTAATGAAGGTTGTCTTTTCTGCATCTCCTTCATCCATCAGGATATGGTGATAACCCGCATAATAATCCACAAATGACTGCATCTTATGTTTGGCACAATTATCAATGAGAATGTGAATGTTTGGCGATGAAAAGTTGTCTTTCGGGCTAGCTTTGTTAAGATCTCTGTAGTCTACACAAATTATGATCTTTCCATCTTTCTTAGCGACCGAAACAATGTTGGCCAACCAAGTTGGATATTGTGTCACCTCCACCACTGTAGACTCAATATGCTTTGTAATCTTCTCTTTGATCTTCAAACTTAGCTCTGCCTTGAATTTTCTGCTTTATCGGACTGAAATCTGGATTGATTGGCAGTTTATGAGACACCATGTTCGTAATTAGCCCTGGCATATCCCTGTAAGACCAGGAAAATACGTCGATGTATTCTATGAGAAAACGAACTAGGTGCCTTCTTTGAGCTTCAGTCAATTGGACACTGATTCTTACTTCTTTGACACACTCCTCATCTCCGAGATTCACAATCTCAATTTCTTACAAATTTAGCTTTTGTTGGTTTTCAAACTGTCGGAACTCTTCAGCAACATGTTTGAGTACCACATTTTCCTCTTCATGATCCTCACATTCATCATCACTTGCCTCATTTTGTTCGTTCGTCTTGTGACATGACATGGCATTGGCAGGTTTTAAATTATTATTACTGAAATCATAAACGAACAAAGTTAGAAAAGTAAAATATAATCACATAGGTAAATAAATAATTTTTTGATAAGAGAGGTTCTTCATTTAAATTTTAAAAACAGGTACAAACTTTGGCCATGACCAAAGGTCATTCCGCCTTCTTAAACAATACGGGGAAATTTAAAAATCTCAAACAAGTAAAAACTGCATAAAGGGTGGGTCTCGGGCCTCTTCCGGACTACCACTGATTTTAAAAACAAACATAAACACATGCCCTTTCTATCCAGATGAGCGGGGAATCAGGAGTGGCGTGGAGGTCCAATTGTGCAACTACTCCTTTGGTTCAGCTTCGCGGATGCCTGATGTTCCAACCTCTCCTTCGATGATTGCATCAACTTCCACATAATGGCCCCAAATACCTTCCCTAAGACCACCATCATTGACATATTCTCGCACCGGAAATGACTGGTACAAATGAGGAATTGGCCTGGCCAATGATCAATCGACACTCTTGTTCATCACCTCTACTTCATCATCATCTGTGGGGACATACCCCAAACCAAAGTTTGCTCCTTTGGCGGGAATTTGAATAGGCTCAACAATTCCTTGAAAGTGCTTCCCCAATCCAAAACCTGGTTTGAAACCACTCCGGAGCATAACAATAGCTATCATCTTGTACACAGAAGGCATAGGGGGCTGTGGAGCCAAATCCTCACCGTTGACATTTACCAGCTCCACCGTGTAGAAATCACAACCTCAAGAGACATCATCAATGATCAGTGCATACCCATTGGAATGGCTCCCTTCACCATGAATGACCAATTCCTGGCCTTCCAAACAAATTTCATCAGTTGGTGAAGAGTAGAAGGCATAGCCCCAACCATGTGGATCCACGGTCTTCCTAGCATCAAATTGTAACTGGTATTGGTATCCACCACCTGAAATTCCACATTAAATTCTGCAGGACCCATCTAACTATTAAAGTTCACTACACCCAACGTGTCTCTTTACTCACCATTGAAAGCCCTTACATTGACTTGGTTCTAGTGAACCTTTCCCAAGTCAAAGTTTAGTTGCTTGAGATTCGAAAGTGGGAAAATGTTGAGACCAGATCCGTCATCGACCAAGACGTGATTTATAACCTTGTCTCGGCACATAATGGTGACATGCAAAGCTTTGTTGTGCATCTTGCCTTCAAAGGGCAACTCTTCGTCACAGAAACTAATGCGGTGTCCTCGAACGACTTGTCTTATCATGGATTCCAAATTATCACTGTTAGTACCAACGGGCACATAAGTGTCATCCAAAGCCTTCATCAAAGCTTGTCTATGCAATTGTGAACTCATCAACAAATCCCAAACAAGCCCATACATAAATCTGAGCTGGTGCTTTCTCCAGATGCTTCACGATCGAGTAATCTTTTGGTTGAATCTTTCTCCAGAACTCTTCAGCTTCACTAATTGCCATTTTAGACTGATCCTTCTTTTTCACTCCCTGAGATAACTCTTCTGGTGTGTAACATCTGCCGGATCTAGGCATACCCTGGGTAGCAGCCATTAAAATCACAAACCTTGGTCGGACGGGAGTTTCTCTCAGCACCAAGGCAATAGCCTTCCAAGGTGTCAGAATCACAAACTCTTTCTTCTCTCTAATGCACAAGGAAGCTACAGCCATTTCTAGTTCATCAGGAGCGATCAGAACTATTGCCTTTGTCACGCACCAATCATCATCTATCTCTATCATATTGATAGTGATCCCTCCATGATTTGGCAAAGGATTACTATTGACATTGGGCACGACTGTCGGGAGAGAGATCACTTTTTGGTCAATCAGGTCTTGGATCTTGTGCTTTAGGTTGATACAATCCTCGATATCATGTCCAATACCGTTGGAATGATATGCGCACCCCTGATCAGGTTTGTAAAACCTTGAGCTAGTGTCAACCGGCTTGGGTCCCATTGGATGAATAAATCCTTTGGCAGTTAATCGCTCGAATAGCTTTGTTTGGCTTTCAATGAGTGGAGTAAATTTTTTAGCGAGTTTCTTCTCAAATCTAGGATGGGGGGGATCATAGTTGCCTTGTTGAGGGGGAGGCATTTGACAATAATTTGAAGCATTTGGACGGGGGGCTTGATATCTTGGATAAGAATTGGTTTGGTAATTTGGTTGTGGAGCTTGTTAGTTTGGTGGGGTATTTTGGTAGTATGGGGGTGGGGTTTGATATACTGGGGGAGGAGTTTGGTAATTTGTCTGAACGTTCACACAATTAGGGGAGACGTTTCGGTAATGAGAGGGTGTAGTTTGGTAAACTGAAGGGGGAGTTTGGTAGACAGGGGGAGGGGTTTGGTAAATAGAGGGAGGGGTATTTTGGTAAGCAGAAGGGGGGGGGGTTATTTTTATAACTGGGGGAGGAGTTTGATAATCACCTGTACAAAATTAGCCGGGTGTGAACTCAGCAAAAGTCAAGAGCAACCTTGGTACGATGAGGATTTTCTTGAGAGTTTCTTTCTCTTAGATTCACAAGAAATAGAAGACACGCCTTCTCTCTACTTCTTCAGCAACCCCAAGGATCCGGACGAGGCAACAACACGGGCAATCTTCCCAGTTCTTAGTGCGTCTTCAATAGTCTCACCTACCTTGACTATTTCGGCGAACTTCGCTCCAACGAGCAACATGATCCTGTCATAATACTCGAGCTCTTGAACGCGCACAAACACTTTAACAGTCTTTCTCAGACATAGGAGGCTAAACCCTAGCTGCCTCATTTCTCCATCTATACACAAATTCCCTGTAACTTTTAGTTGATTTCTACTTCATCTTTTCTTAAGAATAGCGATCAAGAACGATCTTGACATTGTAAGCAGATCGCCCAGCAAAATCTCTAGCAAGCGCGTTCCAACTGGACCACTGCTTCATATCTTTGGAAGTGAGCCATTCTAGTGCCTCCCCTTTCAAGCATCGGCTAAAGAGCCGCATTAAAAGCTTCATCTCTACCAACTCCTACGAGTTGGTCACAATAAGCTCTCAGATGAGCCAACAGATTTCTCGTTCCTCTAAAATTGTCGAACTTCGTCACTTTGAACCCTTCAGGAAGGTCCAAGTTTGGATGGATGCATAAATCTTCGTAATTGAATCCAGCGACCTCTGGAGTGTAATGCAACTCCTTCACAACTTTCAAGATTTCCTCCTTTATATTCTGTTTGGATGACTCTTCTTTAGCTCGCCACTCTTTTTCCTATTCCTCATAATGATCAAGTTCCGAAAAGGTGGCATAAGGCTCATTTGGGACCGAGATTTGGAAAGTAGTTTTTTGAAATAGGGGTGGAGCGATGGATGGATTCTAGGCATTCTGAGGGGCTTGATAATTTTGGGGGAAAGTTTGGGGATTGGTGTGCTTATTTTGGTGGTGGGGGAAGGTTTGTGGATTATTGACATTCTGGTTTTGCGGGGGAGGGCAAGCTTGTGGGTTGGCATTTTAAGGAGGAGGAAAGGTATAAAGATTGGTGTTTTGAGGGTAAGGTGGTGCTTGGAAGGAAATAGAGGCGTAATGGGGGTTTGCGGCGGTTAGATCAATGATTGGGGAATTTTGAACTGGGTTTGGGAGTGGGTTCTGAGCATATTCCATTCTTGAACTTGGATGAGGGGAATTGAGTGAAGGACTTCCCTCGCCTAGAGGGTTGACATAAAGAATTGGATTCAGTGGATCTTGCTTTCTCTGCGCCTCAGCCTTTAACTCCGCAATATACTGCATCAATTGCATAATTAATTCATTCTAATCAGCGATAATGTGCTTGAGCCATGACAACATCTGTTAGGCCAATCCTTCATCGTTATCACCTATTACTGCTTTTCCTTTATGTGAGCTTTGATCGGGGAAGGAATCTTTAGGAGCCTTGGATTTTGTGAAGTAAAGATGATCGGCCAGCTTGTCGACACAGACCAGTTCTAAGTACCTGTGGAAGAAAAACAACTCAAAGGGAAATCTGTTAGTTTTGATTCGTGACAACATGAGGCAAAATATCACATAGAAGGCATATAAACACATAAGAGTTGCTTCGTTTGAGGACACGTTAACCCACAAATAATGGAGACTGGTTTTTTTGAATAAGCAGGAATTTGCTCATTTTATTTTGAGACTAGCGACCCAGGAAGGTTGAACTGCGTTGAGCTAAGGTCTTCTTGCTATATCTCTCGGCATCTGTTGATGTGAATTCAACGTTTTCTTGCAGAATGAAAGGAGGAAAATAATTTTTATAAAACGATAGGGGTCGGGCCTTGAAAGGCTGATGCGTTGGATTGGAATTGGGTCTCTTCACATTGTTGGTCTCTTTGTGAAGGAAATAGGTGGGTTGGGTCGGGTTAAAGGGATTGGGTCGGCAATTAAGGGAGATGGAGATTTGGGCCTATTTTCTTGGCTGAAGATAGGGTTTAAAAGAAGTCAAAATGTGGTTGGGTTTTGCAAATTAGGAAATGGTCACATGAATTGCCATTATGGCCAAAGGAAATTAAGAAGATAGTCAAATTGAGTTCAATTAACAAATTTGGCTAAATCCAAAATAAGACGAATTAATATTAATTAATTTAACGAGCTTCTTAATTTTAACAAAATAAAATAATTAACTTAATTATAAACTAATGATTCAAAATTATAGCCATGATTTAAACTAAATGAATTTAAAAAATACTTAATAAAATTTTAAAAAAATTGCGATGATTTTCAAAAATGTTTATAAAATGTACTAATTATGTACAAAATTATATAAAATATATGAAATTTAAAAATTATAAAAAGTACTAAAATCACTTTATAAACCTTAAAC
>JAJOOO010014602.1:0-11599 GCA_029582685.1 Solanum piurae | reverse complement strand
AAATAATATAATCGACTTAATTATAAATTAATTATTTCAAAAAAATATAAATTATTATATAACTAAACTAATTAACCAAATATTTAAGTAAAACTAAAATCTTTTCGAGACAATTTCCGAATATTCATAAAATGTACTAATTACATACATAATTATATAAAACATATATATATATATATATATATATTATTTAAAATTATAAAAATGACAACTATTTAAGATAACTCGCAAACTATCTATTTTATTTTTTTTATAAAATTAATTCTTCTAAATCGTTTTAAACTAGAGAAGCTCGAAAATTAATTTCTATCGTGGAGGGTCAAAATTAGGTGTCAACAATACCTCCAAATGAAAGGTATTAGTAATACATCCTAAAAGACCATGTAGGAGGTATAACTAATACATGGATTAGTTATACATAGGCCAAAATTCCTACCAAACACAGTACTAAATAATACCTTACATAATGCATGGATTATTTCTTCTAATGCGGCCTACCAAACGACCCCATAGTGATATAGGGAAGGAAAATAGTAACAACATCGAAATCATATGACAACCAAAACACAGACGATAACATTATGAATAGGAAGATCGAAGACTATACAAAAATTGGGAATACTATTTTCACTAAGGGTGTGTTTGGTATGAATGAAAATGTTTTCTTGGAAAATGTTTTTTTTTTACTAGAGAGTAGAAAATATTTTTTGACCCGAAACTCAATCTCAATAATTGACTAGGACATGACCCCGACATGCGAACTAGAACACAACCCTGACGACAAATCTGAAATCCGACCTTGACATCTTACCAGGAATTGACCCCCACTTTCGATCTAAGATCTGACATTCGTATTGGGATCGAAATCCGATTCAGGACCTGACTACAACATTCGAACTTGAACACGATCCATCAATTTAGATTTTGACTTCGACACTCGAATCGAGACCCAACTTCCAAATCAAGATCCAACTCCAACAACTAATAATTGATGCGAGATCCAAAATTCGACTTTCAAATCAAAATTTTGATCCCAACTTTCAAAACGGGATCTAACTACACCCGATTCGTTACCTAACATTTCGAGACTTAATTTTTTCTAAAAAAGAATGTTTTTTCAAAAACAAACTTTGGGGGTGGGGGTAGGGGTGGGAGGGGTATGGTGCGGATAAAAAATTTGAAAATATTTTTAAAAAACAAACTTTTAAATTTAGGGGGCCTGGTGGAGGCCGGGGGATAGGAGGGGTATGGTGGGGGTAATAAAATTGAAATTTTGATTATTATTTTTAAAATCAAACTTTTAAATTTAGGGAGGCCGGTGAAGAGGAGGGGGGAGGGGAAGTTGAAAAAATAAAATTTGAAATCGAAATTTTTTTTTTAAAATAAGTCAATCTTTTTAAAATTTGAACTATTTTTCAAAAATAAAATTTTAAGTTATTAACTTTTTTTTGTTGGGGGGGGGGGCTGATTTGGAGGTAGGGGCGGGATAGGGACAAACTAAATTGATTTTTCAGGGAAAAAAATGAATTGTGAGGGTCGAGGAACAGGGTGGGCTAAGAAAAAAAATTGTAAATTGATTTTTGAAGGGAGGTCATTTTTCTTAAATTTGAGGAAAATCAGTTGATTTGAAAAACATTTTTCAAAACATTTAAGCCAATCAAACAAGAGAAAACTTGAAAAATGTTTTCCTTCATACCAAACACATCTTAAAGGAGTTTTTAAAATATTTTTATTAAAAAGTAAATAGTTTTTTATATATATATAGTTTTTATATTATTTTTATACAATCTCGAAGAGAAACTAAAACACATGAAAATTTTAAAATTCTTTTATTAAAAATTAAATGATGTGCCATTTACGATTAATATTATTTTAACGCAAATGAGTAATGAAAACAATTAAACGTTTTGTTGTATTTGGATGATTTTGTTTATTTAATAGAGAGAGAGCGAGAGAGAGAGAAAAATGAGGACATGAGCTTCAATTATGCCATGGTTGAGAGCAGTTAGTTTGTCTGCCGATTTAGAATAAATTGATAAATATAATTGTTCTCTTTGTTTAATAAGAATCAAGAATTCGGAATTTGATATCTTATATATTTAGTTTATTCTTTTATGTAAATCAGTAAATGTAACTATGTAAGCATCAATTTATTGGTAAATTAATTGAAGTTTGTATACTTAAAAAAAAAATTAAAGACATTTTAAATGATAATTTTTTATATTAAATATTTTAGAAGATTGTTTGAGAAATTAAAGAAACCACAAGCAAGTAACAAAACACAAAAGAATAGATCATGTAAAATACGAAAAATTCTACAAGCCTCATATTGTATTCACTGATGGAGGCTTCTTAGCTAAAAGAGTAAAACTCTAATTACATACATAGCTCTTGCATTTGCACTAATAACTAAAACAAAAGAAAATACATTCATAAAAACACAAAAACAAAAATGTTTCAAATATTAACGTTAGCTCTCTTGTTGGTTACATCGGTGAACGGTGACGAAAAGCCACGTGGCGTAGCTTACGATGGCCGTTCCTTGATCGTAAATGGAAATAGGGAACTCTTCTTTTCTGGTTCTATTCATTATACCCGTAGTCCTCCCGAGGTGATTTTAAATTGTAATTCTAGCTATTTTGACCTATGTTTAATAATTTAGTACTTAATTATATATGTCTCAAATTTTCCCCACAGATGTGGCCAGAAATTATTAGAAAGGCTAAAGAAGGAGGTATTAATCTCATCCAGACTTATGTGTTCTGGAACATTCACGAGCCCGTTCAAGGCCAGGTAATTAACATTATTGCTTGTCTGAGACAAATTTAGAATTTATTATCATACGTACGTGAGTGTATATATATAAATTATCGAATCCCGTGATATAAAGGAGTATTCTAGTGTTAAAAAAATTCGAATATTTAGAATTTAGTGTTTGTTGATTTACAGTACAACTTTGAAGGAAATTTTGACATTGTCAAATTCATCAAGGAGATAGCTGAACAGGGTTTGTATGTAACTCTCAGAATTGGACCTTATATTGAAGCAGAATGGAGTTCTGGGTATTTACACAATTTATGCAGTGTTAATTAATTTCTTATTTTATGGTTCTTTATTATGACCTCTTAATCAATATTTTGTTCATGGAAACAGAGGGTTCCCATACTGGTTAAGAGAGGTTAAAAATATCACATTCCGTTCTTATAACGAGCCATTTGTGGTATGTAATCACAATTTGCATACTTTTAATTAATTAAATAAATAATTATAGACTTATTTTTAATTAATTTGTTCTCTCTTTGTCTTCTCCATTTTGAAGTACCACATGAAAAAATATTCAGAAATGGTCATTGATTTGATGAAAAAGGAGAAGTTGTTCGCACCCCAAGGAGGTCCCATTATCTTGGCTCAGGTTAAGTTTATATGTACTAATAATGGTATAATATATTTACACTATCAAATAACTACAGATAATTATATAAAGTATGAGGTTCTAATAATCTTAACAATGTGTATAATTGTATTTTAACTTGTTATAGCAGACTATATTAGATTATCACTAAATGCTTATTAAAAGAGATTTGTAATTAATTACCTTATAACAGTTTTCTTGAAAATAAATGACGTGATAGAACTTGTTAAAATGTATTATCGATATAATTTTAACTATTAATTAACAGATAGAAAATGAGTACAACAATGTCCAAGCTGCTTATAAAGAGAATGGAAAGAAATATATTGAGTGGGCAGCAAATATGGCTGTTGGATTATACAATGGTGTCCCGTGGATTATGTGCAAGCAAAAAGAGGCTCCTCCTACAGTAGTACGTTTATTTAATTTATTCTTATTGAAAAAAAAAAATACTTTAGAAAGTAAAAAACACAATATTAAAATATTTTCTTTCCATCAGATAAACACGTGCAATGGAAGGCATTGTGCGGATACTTTCACGGGCCCTAATGGGCCCAACAAGCCTTCTCTGTGGACTGAAAATTGGACTGCCCAGTAAGTTCAATCAATCTTCTTATAACAAGACTTTAATTTCACTAACTAATGGTTAGATACCAATTACTCCATGATTCGATCATCTAGATTTAAAAAAATAAATATAAAGTTTATAGATAATGTATATAGTTTATACTACTACACACAACATATACACTTGGACCATGGTATATGTATAATTTATTGATAATTATATTTGAAGGAAACCTAGTTGCTAACAAAAATGAAATACAGGTATAGAACATTTGGAGACCCTCCATCACAAAGATCAGCAGAAGATCTTGCTTTTTCTGTGGCTCGTTTCTTTGCCAAAAATGGGACTCTTACAAACTATTACATGGTAAATCAACATATTTAATTTTTAACTAATTACTAATTAACATGTGTGTTTTTAACTTTTTATTATAATTTCAGTACCATGGTGGAACAAACTTTGGAAGATCAAGTTCATCTTTCGTGACTACTCGTTATTATGATGAGGCTCCTCTTGATGAATTTGGTAATTAATTAAACGATAACTAAGATTGAAGCACTTTGATTTAATAAATTAAATGTTGATGGATTGATTAGGTTTAATGAGGGACCCGAAATGGAGTCACTTGAGAGACTTGCACAGAGCTTTGAGATTATCAAGAAGGGCTCTTCTTTGGGGTACTCCCACAGTACAAAAGATTAACCAGGACCTTGAGGTACGTACGTACGTAATTATTAGTATAAATTTTATTATGTGACTTGGATTATGATGATGTGTAATTTGATACATACAGATCACTGTGTATGAGAACACTGCTGAGCATATGTGTGCTGCCTTTTTGACCAACAATCACACCACTCAACCTTCCAACATTACATTTAGAGGAGCTGCTTATTACTTGCCTGAAAAATCAGTTAGCATTCTAGCTGATTGTAAGACTGTCGTTTACAACACTCAAACGGTAAACAAATCCACCTTTTTTTTTCAACTTTAGAGGAACAAAATATTACTCATTTATTAAACTGTTATATTAGATGTGTTATTGTATAACTGGAATGAATGAAAGTAAACAGGTAGTCTCCCAACACAATTCAAGAAACTTTGTACCATCAGAAAAAGCAAAGAATCTTAAATGGGAAATGTATCAAGAAAAAGTACCAACTATCAATGAATTGGCACTTAAGAATAGGGAACCATTGGAGCTCTATAGTTTAACTAAAGATAAATCAGACTACGCGTGGTATTCCACAAGGTAAGTGATTTAATTATAATGTCAGTTCATATAATTCAAACTTAGACTTTGACTTTACTTTTAATATATATTCTTTTTTTAAAAATACAGCATCAACCTTAATCGACATGACTTACCCATGAGATCTGATATTCTCACTGTGTTGCAAGTTGCAAGTATGGGCCATGCATTGGCTGCGTTTGTCAATGGACAATATGTTGGTATGTATGTTTTCTAATCATATCTCTTAATATAATTAGGGTGTGTTTGATGTTTTCAAGAAAAATATGGAAATGACTTGCCTCATTTTTGTTAATAAATATCTGTAACTCTTAACTTGGTATTTTTTAGGATTTGGGCATGGGAACAATATTGATAAGAGCTTCGTCTTCCGGCAACCGGTCGTCTTGAAACCAGGAGTTAATGACATCACCCTTTTGGGTGAGCTAGTTGGATACCCGGTATTTATTTTATCTTTTGTAATAATTTGAGCGTTGAAATTAAAATGAGACTTGTTGATACAAATCCCATAGCTAATAAATAATACAGAATAGTGGAGCTTATATGGAAAAGAGGTTTGCTGGACCCCGTGCTGTGACACTTCAAGGTTTAATGGCTGGAACTCTTGATATCACCCTAAATGTTTGGGGACATGAGGTATGATTATTTGACAATAGTTTATATTCAAATGTTAATAAATCAACTAGTACTAGTAAAATTCCACATCATTGTTTCAGGTTGGTGTATCTGGAGAAAAAGAACAAGTATTCACTGAAGAGGGTGCAAAGAAAGTAAAATGGACTCCCGTAACTGGTACTCCTCCAGGACCTGTTACTTGGTATAAGGTAAGTTGGAGAAAATTATTCAATTTCATTTATATTATACTCCGTTTTTCTCACTATTAGAAATTTTTAATTTTTGGGATGTTACAGACATATTTTGATGCCCCTGAAGGCACTGATCCAGTGGCCTTGAAAATGGACCAAATGCAAAAAGGTATGCTGTGGGTTAATGGTAAGAGTCTCGGTCGTTACTGGGTATCTTTCCTCTCTCCTCTTGGACAGCCCACACAATCTGAGTAAGTATCACGCGAAGTCAAAAAGCTCAATACATACATAAATTGAAAGGTAAAACAATTAAATTGATTTGCAGGTATCATGTTCCAAGAGCATTTTTGAAGCCAAATAATAATCTCCTAGTTGTTTTCGAAGAAACAGGAGGTCATCCAGAAAAAATAGAAATTGTAACAGTGAATCGAGACACAATTTGCAGTATGATCACGGAATATCATCCTCCAAATGTTAAAAATTTTGAGAGTTCTGGCAGTAAATTTTGCCCAGTTGTTGAGGATCTTAAAGCAGGAGCTCATTTAACTTGCCCGGATGATAATGTGATCGAAAAAGTTGAATTTGCTAGTTATGGTGATCCAGATGGTGCATGTGGAAATTTTACCATGGGAACTTGCACTTCACAAAATAGTATTAAAGTTGCAGAGAAATATTGTTTGGGAAAGCACACTTGTACTATCCCAATTGAGAGAGTAACATTTGATGAACCAAACAAAGATCCATGCCCTAACATCTTTAAGACTTTAGCTGTCCAAGTCAAGTGTGTTGTACCAAACAAGAATTAATTATTGATGGGTTGAAAGATTGAGCCAGATCATATATAGGTTAGGCCATTGAATCCAGTATTATTGTGATTTAGAATGATTAGAGTTGTATAAGTGATAAAAATCGATTGTTTTAAACGATACGTATATTTGATTCTAGTCATTAATTACTTGTTTTAGTTTTTTCTTTCTTATTGCTTTTTGTATGATATAATTTCCATAGTAACATATCGTGGCAGAAATATGCTATATATTATTCCCTCCGTCCACTATTGTTTGTCATGGTTTCTATTTTTAGAGTAAAACTATAAGAACTTTGACTAACATTTTAAGATGTATTTTTTCATCATATTGATATGCAAAAAATTGTAATTTATAGTACTTTTCATATAGTTTTTGAATATCTAATTTTTTTGTTTAAAATATCGAATTAATATAATCTAATTTAACTTTGAAAATTAGTCAAATTGACTTTCGAAAAGTGCAAGATGACAAATAAAAGTGGACGGAGGGAGTAAAAATAACTGACAATCAAGTACAGGAGTCAGGTCTGGATGGTCACTAAACTTATGGTAATTGGTCAGCAGAATTACTTTGTTGGGCAAAAAACATAATGGATAATAAAGGTGACCCATTTTTAATAATTTATAAAGGATATATTTGATCCTTTAATTCTCTCATTTTAACATGGATATAATTACTAAACATAAATAAATATTGTTTTACAAAATATCAAATTGAAAGACAAAAAAGAAACTTAGAAACAATTATTATATGAAAAAATAATAATATATACTTGCAAGGAAGTATTTCTAATATAGAGAAGATATATATTCTCAAATAAGATAAAGAAAGGGTAAGATAAATCTTACCGTTAATTACTTTTAGCGCAATAAATAGCACTGAAGAATTTTGTCCATCAATAACAATTGAGATTTCATGCACTCAACATCAGGTAAAAACTCTTTTGTATACAACAACATACAGTTATACGCCATTGTTTATACTATTATCTATCCATAGATAGAAATCCCCTCTCTAATCCATCATTAGATATACCGTGTTCGAGTAGAAAAAGAAGACCAGTGTTGTAGTGTTGTAGTTCGTGTGAAAAATTAAAGTTGATTTTTTAGAGGTACAAAAAATATCTTAGATATTTAGTAGAACTTTCTAGAATTTTGTAGAGTAAATATCTTTGATATTTATATTTAGAAAAAATCAAAGGTTCTAGTTAATTAGATATTTATATTAAAGTATAGAAATATACTTCATAGTTAGAAGATAAGGATATCTAGATATTTCCTATAGATGTCCCTATACAAGTATAAATAGAGGTGACATTAGACATTTGTAATCAACCCAAAACAAACAAACACAAATCAAACAGTCTTTTCTATAACTAAGTTCTCCTTTTCAAAATATTTCTTCTCCTTTCTAGCTTCCTCTTCTTGATCTTAGTTAATAATCTTGGACTAACATATCAATTATACTTTTCTTCTGCTATTCTTTGCCGTTCGCAAGAGGTGATATGACAAAATTTTCAGTCTCTGGCGGAGATCCAGGCGCAACGAGCACCGATGACAAGGCCAACAATGCAGACTAGGAAAATGCATAGCTAATTAAAAGAGATATTTGCTACAAAAACACAAAGTATAACTATATTTGTTAAGAAGACGTGATAAACTATTGGTACACGAGTTTGAATTCAAGATGAATAAAAAATGTAGACAAATCAACAACAAAAACATAATTAACCCTATATTATATTGAAAAATAGGAGACTACAATTTTCTTTAGGGTCCACATTTAGCTCTAATAATAGTCTCAACATTATCCCATAAACATCAGAAACCAATAAAATATTATATCCTACCCTTCTCCAAAAAAAGATTAAAAAATTAATTCCAAAACTCCCAAAAGCAAAGTAACAACTGTTGCAGCTACGAAATTTTCTCAAGTATCAATGTCGATAAATTTATCCAAATACGTGTCTTAGAGAGAAACTGCAAAATGAGAAAAAATAATCAGAAAGACGAAAAAAGTTAAGAAAAACTCAATATATATATATATATATATATAGTGTAGAAGAGAGATTAATGTAATACCCAGCCAAGAAGATATCATCCGATGTTGCGGTAAATCATTAGAACAAATCTCCTAAAAAAAACATAGAGTTTATGTTATTCCAAGTATTAATTAATTTGTAAAACTAAAAACAATATTATAATAAAACGTACCGAAATATAGGCGGCAAATATAGCAGGCACAATGGGGATAACCCATCCCAAATATAATGTGCTTCCTTTACAAAACAAAATTATAGCACCCCTTGAAAACCAGCGTGAGAGCTATACGGGTAGTATTTAGTCTAGGAGCAAATAGATCCATAAATATAATGAGCATGAGATATATAGTATAGTAGATATATAAATTACGATAGATAGATCATTCTTGAAATAAAGATAAAGCGAAGCTTGTATTAGACTTAAAATCAAATCATAAAGAAGGCCGTTTGGAAGGATTCCTATTAATCTCCCTATGATATCCTCAACCCAAATCCCATGGTTCATCAAACTGATCAACAAATGTACACTCAAAGCACTAAAAATAGCACCTGAAATTCCACACGATAAACCCAAACAAGAAAAATTACCCACAAAAGGATATAATAAATATCAAGTTGTTTGGGAAGTAAACAGTATCGTTAAGAAAGATAGGAGAGATAAAAATAATAATGCTCGTATTGGATTTCATTCTCGAGTTTATCAAGTTGTATGAGATATAGGGAGAAATGAAGGCTTTTAAATAGGGAGAACTTGTAGGTTTTTAGTTTTAACATTGAACAAGGTCTCTTTTACACGTAAACACATTAAATTAAAATTCCTATTGTTTTTACATTGAAAGAGGTTTCTTTTACAAGTAAAACATCAAATTAAATTCCTATTGTTTTTAAATTGGGGCTAGCGTTATTTCTATTCAACTCTTGTGTTAATTTTCACAGGTGTCATGTTATAGTGTTGAATATGTGAAAATTAAGTAATAACACATAACATAATTTAATTTCTAAGAATTTGTACCATTTGAATTACTTACAAAAATCCTTTTTTTTCTTCTCTCTCTCTTAACATCCACATACATCACTCCACTCCACCTCTATAAGATACATTATAATTTTATTTGTGTACCATGTATGTGGTACAAAAGTTATTGTTGATATATAACCCCAATTATTTCAAATCTAAATCATAATGAATCTGGTTAATAGATATGTAACTGATACATAACTTATACATGTGATACGTAACTTATATATTGTTTGCTATGTATCGGATGAAGGAGCAGTTTATCCGCGAGTTTTGAAAAATCTGAAATTATTGTAATTTGGAAAACTTTCGAGATAGAATGTAATTGATGCCCAAATTGTTGTACTTACCTAACACAAAGTATTGGATACCACTCCATCTATTGTGTGGAAGAAAAGTGATCAGGGCCAAATCAATGTAAAAGTAGGTAATCAAGACCCAATCTGTAAAATGAAAGTCCAGCCCATTTCCATCCGGTTGCAGAGAAACTCAGCCCACAAAGCATAAAGCTTCCCGCCATATACTTTCAATCTCCCTCCAACTCCAAATAAATTTAAAATCACATCACAGTAATATAAATAAGGAAACAAAACCATATCTTAATTTTGAATCATCAATTTCTCAGAAAAAAAAAATGTCGAAATCGAATCACCAAGAAGACTTGGATCTCCTTCTTTCACTTCCAGACAGGGTTTTGGAAACCCCTCCAGCTTCTCCTTCATCTCGTTTCCCAGGTAAATGTCCAAATCTTGTTTTTTTTTTTTTTTTGTCTAATTAAATTCACTTAAGAGCTAAGAAACTAAATATATTCTTGATTTCTTTTCCACATAAAAAGAATGAATTAGTTTCTTGGATTATTTTTATGAGATTTCTGTGGGCTGTTTTGAATAGTTTATGACGAAATCATGTTTGGGATTTATCATAATTATGGATTGAAGAGTTAAGAAATCTATTTGTTGTATAGATAGATGTTTCTTGATATGAATCTATTGGATTATGGGGGATTATTTTTATGGGATTTCTGTGGGTTGTTTTTGAAAATATTAATGTCTATTTTACAGATTATTTGTCAGATGATGGATCGCCAAAGCGAATGGGGGAGGCAGATATGTCTGTGTTTAGGGATGCTGTTCAGGATTGTCTTGATTATGATACTGAAATTGCCAAGAAAGCTGCCAAATCAAAGCATACAAAGGGGTCAACTGATGCCGAGGTTGAAAAGTTTTCGGGTTTACGAATTAGGTATGTTCTTTGACATAGGTTATGGATGGCCTTATGGGTTCTTGTTCCTGAGCTCATGATGCATTTTCCTGCCAAACTCATTATGCTGTTGGAATTTGAATGTTGCTAGCATATTTTTGTTTCGATATTTTCTGTAGTACTTCCAATTTTTCAAGATGACAGTAAATTTACTTGCCTACGTTTCAATTTTTGATGAAAGGTCCCAACTGAGAATTTACTATTTTGTCTTCTTAAAAAACTCATCAGATGCTTTTTTGGCTTGCGGTTACTGTTGATAGAAATGCCACATAGGTGCTTGTATGTTAGTTCCATTAATTTAAAATGGTGGCCAACTTAGATTGTTATTGGTGAAGTTGCATTGGTGTTTATGCTTTGATTGGATTGGTTTGAGATAGCTGGTTGCTTCAGTTCTAATGTTGTGCCAAGAAAATTACATATGAATGCTCTATTT
>JAJOOO010014601.1:0-14201 GCA_029582685.1 Solanum piurae | reverse complement strand
AACACAATCAAAATTTATTAAAATAAATATGTTTGTGTTAATCATAAAAAGTTAAGAACAATAGCTAAACTATCTTTTATTAATCACGAATACAAATAAATAATAAAGGAGAAGAAAGAATAAACCACAATTCTCCGGCCTCCACGGAGGCTCTTTCAAAGTTCCTAAGCTAGAAGAAAATTTATATTGTGTATTGTTTCTTCGTTCTTGGCTCCCCTCTAGAATAATTTTTCATGCCCTATTTATAGATATAGAAACCCTAAATAAAATAATTAAGTTGAAGACAAATTAGGAAAACAAAACCCAATTAAATTGGGTTTTCCACTGTACGCGTGATTTCTGGAATTTCATGTTGCTCGCCGCCTCTAATAATAATATGAGCCCTCCAGCTGCTGACATGTGCCAGCAATTGTACGCAATTGCAATTGCAAATTGTTGGCAGTCTTTTTCCTTATATATACAAATATATTATTTTCTTTAAGTTTAATCCATTAAACTGTTTGCTTGATTTCCTTCTTCAACTTTTCATCTTTAATTCGTTTTAGCTTCAAATTTCCTCTTTTTTCCACAATTTTAATCCTACAAATAAAATACACAATTTAGGACAATCCATAAAATTTATGCTCAAAAAGGACAAATATAAATAATAAATATGAGGCAAATAATGATTAAAAATATGTATTTTGACTTCACAACAACATCCCACACTTAAACTTTTGTTCGTCCTCGAGCAAATATTAAAGCTCATCCTAAAAAAAAATCATACTAGCAATGTCATTACTTTGGTTAATACACACAATTAGGCCATAGATCAATTTCAAAACATCAAGTAGACTTCTCAATCATTATGCAAGACATTCAAATAAACAACAAACTTCTAACCTCCTAACGTCAAGGAAGGACTTTGAACGCATCAAATTTAAGCTTGCTCACCTACTCTTATCAACGAAAGTTAATAAAATCACCTATCTATCTTGAAACAAGTTCCCTCACAAGAATAAATAGTACACATACTCAAATCAAAATATAAATTAACAACTTAGCATCAAAGAACACTCTCACACTCACAATGAAAATTCACATGTATGCACAAAGAACCATATGCTTGCCCATTATGTACATCTCCACTAATTAAGCATGCTTGAATAGAATCACATAGGACTTTAACGGGTTGTAATTTAGGCTAGAGGACGGGTAGAAAAACTATATAATAGTGACTTATACTTCTTTAAGCACTTTGCAATTTTAGACTTTATCACCCATTATTTTGTTCACTTTATTTTAGCCCTCTCTTCAACAATTATTTCACAAGTAATGTTCATCTCAAGAATATTTCAATCTTTTTCCTTTTCTTTTTAAAAAAAAAAAAAGTTTTCCTTCATAATAGTCACTCTCAACTTACGTATTTTACATGCGTTAAGGTGCACGATGTCCTTAAAAGGACCAGGGCCATCATCAAGATAACTTCTTCTTCTTCTTTTTATTTTTTTATTTTTTTCCACATTCTTTCAAAGAGGACTTTTAAGCACTTTGTAGCTATCATTGATTACCTTTTCACTCAACCATTCCTTTTTCTCAGAATTGATAATTAGAATAAGTCTATGCTATAATGCTCAAAGAAGCAAGATGCAAAAACTAGGGATTCAACAAAATAGTCAAGGGCTAAATATGACTACCAACAAAAGGCTACAGGCTCAAAAGAGCTAACTAGTGATAAAATATCTGAAAAGGCTAAAATTTATCAGACAAATCAAAGAAAGTCTATTATCATCTCCTAAACAAAGCAACACTTTTTTATTTCGCTTCAATAACATGCAGGGCAAGTTCTAGACTAAGATGCAAAACATCGAAAAAGTAAAATCTCACCACACATGGCACAAGTATCAATCAAGATGGACCAATTCCACTTCTAAGAGAGACAAGATCATAAGAAACTATAAAATAAAATAAGCTATATACAAAGTCAGAACCATGAACCTAGATGTCAAACAGTTTGCAATTTCACTAGCAATCAAGTATTCACAAGAAAGTACTACTCAAAATTAGGCCCAATTAGTAAGTATCACACAACTTAAAAGGATCTTTTCTTTTCTCTCCAAAAAAAATAAAGATAAAAATAATATTTAAAAAAATAAAATTTATTCCTAAAAAAAAATTAAAAAAATACTCGGTTCAAAATGGACTATCCTCAGGAAAAGAACAGAAAAAAAAGCCAAGGAACCCATCCTAAAACAAAAGACTCAATAAAACAGTAAAAACTAGGAATTCATTACTCCACCCTACACTTAAATTATGCTATGTCCCCAAAGCATTAAATAAAATTTAAAACAAGGGTTAGGAAAACTCCCTGAGGCCTCATGACCTAGCTAGTAACATGTCCCCTTTATTTTTTCATCAAGGGTCCAATGCACCCCACACTTAAGCTCAAACATGCTCCTTTTTTTTTCTTTTTTTTTTGGGTTCTCAGACTTCCCCTAATCTCCAAAAACAAGGAAAAAAAAAGTGATACTAATAAAATAAAAATAAAATTAGAAGTTACACTACTAATTGGGTTGCCTCCCAATAAGCGCTTAATTTAAGGTCGCGGCACGACACCATCAATTTTACTATTTTTCCTTCCACTTTGAAGATATGAATTGCACCCCCAATTTTGAATCAATTTATCTATTACGCTTAAGGGGTGGTGGTACAAAAATAAAGGTCCCAAGCAATAGATATCACATTATGCACTTCCTGGATCCTAAGAGAGGAATGTAATTTTTTGATGTTGAAACAATAAATTCAAGAATATAGACACATTGTTCCTCCTCCATACACTCTTCGATAAGCTCAAATGACTCGATTAATTTCTCATCATCTAAACATAATGTAGAAAAATGATTGGAATGAGGTCCAATGTGCCCTAACTTATGAATTGCATTATTTTTTTACACCCTCATACATACTAGAGTTTTTAAAAATAATATTAGCTACTTCATTACATAACTCTAGTGCACTCTTCTCAACAGTGACAACATCAATAACAGTATGATCAAGCAATTGTCCCTCAACTTTTAGCTCTTCCAGTTGACTTAAAAGTAGTTTTTCTTGCTCACACATATTATTACTAAATTGTTGGGTGTCATATGATTTAATCTTTGCACTCAACTCAATATCTAAATAATAGAGATCAAATTCAAATTTATCTTCACAAATGCTCTTACATATTGATTTATAGCAAAGTATTAACAAATCTTCCATGTCCCGATACAACTTATCTAGTTGAGGAAAAAAAGTTAACCTATACGAACCCATAAAATCAGAAGGGCAAGAATTGCAAGAACACTTATCACTACATACTTTTTCAGATGACATCTCAAGAAGAGTAAAAGAAATATGATAATAATAATAATAATAAAAAATTAAAAAAAATCCTAAGAAACAAAAAAGGACTACAAGTAAAAATAAATACTAAACACAATTTCTAAGCCACATTCCCCGGCAGCGGCGCCATTCTTGATAACGTCCAAATATACTTCTTGAAAAGAAATATAAACCGTCGTATGCAATATATTTACTCAACTGTGAGTCGAGGTCGATCCCACAGAGAATATAGAAGAATATTGTCAATAGCAAATATTTAACTCAATAGTCGTTATATAAAAAGGGGGGGATTTAAATTGAATAAATAGAATAAAAATAGCTTTGAACTAAGTATTTATTTATATTCAGATTATTAGAAATAACTAGGAATGTGTTCCCCATAAACTCATATCGCGGTAATCCTAGTAATAGCATTCCTTTCCTAATGTATTACATGCAAAGTGATAAGTTAGGTATCTCTAAATCCTTGGTCCGGCATCTAAAGAATTTCACCCCGCACCTCGGTCCATCTACGTGTGTATAATTTACTAACCCTTACCTTTACCTCATATTAGACATCACATCGATGTTTGGCTTAGTTATTACTTCGCACCAATCGATACTAGTCTATTAGATAGTATCACACTAAATATATGTTGATAATTCTTCTCTCATTAATTATCTCTTTGGTCCGGCAAGTAGTAATGAGGTGAGTTCTAACGCGTGCACTCGTTAAAAGGACTTCTAAGCGAAAGAATTATCAATGCATGCAAAACACTATTCAAGAATTACTTAGTTACTATTCATACTGTGTTAATCGCTTATGGTTCCCACAACGCTAGTTATGAAATTTAGCTACTCATTATCTCAAAAACGCAATCAAAATTTATTAAAATAACTATGTTTGTGTTAATCATAAAAAATTAAGAACAATAGCTAAACTATCTTTTATTAATCACGAATACAAATAAATAATAAAGGAGAAGAAAGAATAAACCACAATTCTCTGGCCTCCACGGCGGCTCTTCCAAAGTTCCTAAGATAGAAGAAAATTTATATTGTGTATTCTTTCTTGGTTCTTGGCTCCCCTCTAGAATAATTTTTCATGCCCTATTTATAGATATAGAAACCCTAAATAAAATAATTAAGTTGAAGATAAATTAGGAAAACAAAACCCAATTAAATTGAGTTTTCCACTGTACGCGTGATTTCTGGAATGTCATGTTGCTCGCCGCCTTTAATAATAATATGAGCCCTCCAGCTGCTGACACGTGGCAGGAATTATACGCAATTGCAATTGCAAATTGTTCGCAGCCTTTTTCCTCATATATACAAATATATTATTTTATTAAGTTTAATCCATTAAGTTGTCTGCTTGATTTCCTTCTTCAACTTTCTATCTTTAATTCGTTTTAGCTCCAAACTTCCTCATTTTTCCACAATTTTAATCCTACAAATAAAATACACAATTTAGGACAATCCATAAAATTTATGCTCAAAAAGGACAAATTTAAATAATAAATATGAGGCAAATAATGATTAAAATTATGTATTTTGACCTCACATTAGAACCCAACGTTATGACAGTCTCACATACCTCTTGAGCGATTAATTCTTGGCGAAACGACTTCGATTCCGCAAGAAATCTCCAAGAACACTTGACTTTTCTCCTCTTGAGTTCTTACTCTAAAAACCCTAGCGGGAAATCTTTGAGTGCGTAAACTGAACAAACTCAGTTTAGACTTCAAATAATTTAGTGAAAATGGATTTAATTAATTGGGTAATGAAAAGATCAAAATACCTCTTTAAAATCCGAGTAACTTTCCTTATTCAGACAACCCAACTTAAAAATATGTATTTTGACCTCACATCAGAACCCAACGTTATGACAGTCTCACATACCTCTTGAGGGATCAACCCTTGGCGAAACGACTTCGATTCCGCAAGAAATATCCAAGAACACTTGACTTTCTCCTCTTGAGTTCTTACTCTAAAAACCCTAGCGGGAAATCTTTGAGTGCGTAAACTGAACAAACTCAGTTTAAACTCCAAATAATTTAGTGAAAACAGATTTAATTAATTGGGTAATGAAAAGACCAAAATACCTCTTTAAAATCCGATTAACTTTCCTTATTCAGAGAACCCAACTTCAAAGAGGCATATCTCCCTCATACGAAGTCCAAACTGATCAAACTAGGTGGCGTTGGAAATACAATTCAAATATATTTTCTACGGTGTCTTGTAGAACACCTGATCTGGGAGTTATGGTCGTTTGAAATTAACCCAAAGTTCAAACTTAGCTTAACTTTGTCAAACTTTCCAAATTTGATTATTTCCAAAAATAGTTTCTTTCTAATTCTAAGTCTTGCTAATAGCGGAGTGTTACAATAATATCTATATACAATAGGCAAATTGCAGTAGGAAACCTTTTGATCTTAAAGTCCATCATAATGACAAGGAACTTGATATACTTCTCACTTTGATTTGGAAACGTGTCCTCAACTTGGTTCAAGTAAGAGAATGCCTCATCAATTATCATTTTTTGTTTTCTAACACCAGCTCTATCAATAACACTATCACCACTTATATTATCCAGACCACCTTAAGAAACTTATGATTGACTTTGACACATAGAACCATAGCTAAAAGTTGGCAGTAAAATTTATTTGTCCAATTTATTCATATAGAGTAATGTTATACTCTCATCCACTTGAAATCAATATTTATCTTTGGATTAAAGAAAAAGCTTTTAAAAGTTCATTCAAAATCGATAAATTCTTTGATATGATACAACCAAATACATAGTGATATTGTTGATATGCTGGAGCCATTAAAATAACAATGAATTATCCAAAAAATAAAATCAATCTAGATCAACTCTAGCAACACAACATAGGTAAAGACCCAATCTTTTTCTTCAGTTGTGCGTGATAAAATTGAGTAGAAGACAAAAAATTTGATTTTAAATACTCTAAGTTGTTAAGTTATTAAAAAATGGCATCTAACAATTCTTGATCACTATCATACACATACTATACGTCATAGGATTTAAAAATAACTAATTTATCAACAATTCACCTAAACAAGTTATCTACTAGCAAACTCGATCTGAAAAAAATGAAAACAAGACAAAAATCTGATGAATCTCTGTGGGAAAACCCAAATGGAGAGTTATCTCTCAATCTTTTCATGCTGCAAAAATAGAACAACAAAAATAAGTTTTATAGTAAATAATTCAAACAACAAATGCTCCATTTTCTAAACGTACTCACCTTTTGAGATAAGTATGCAAAATGAAAAGTCTCAAAAGATCTATCAACAAAAAATAGATTTGCATCAATTTTTTAGATGAGAGAAAATAAAAAAATCTTTCTTCAGTTCAGCTGTCTCTACCTTTCCCCCCGCCCATCCTCTTTGACTCAGATGAACTACAACACACACAAGTTTGAGAAATAAAGAAGTAAATGTTAAAAAAGTGAGGAAAAAAAATTGAGAAAAAAATATTGCTATTGTATATCTCATGTACTTCTAATATCTAATTATACACATCTATATATTGTATCAACAAAAATTTGTCACTATTAAAAAAAGGTAAAATTTTAAAATGATCTTAAAATAAGTAATAAGAGTGCATATTTTTAAATTATGCTAGATTTTTCTACATCACTATAGATTATGATAAATGACAATTATGAGGATTCCACAACGCGTTGTTAGTCCTTTCAATAGAATTTTGAGTTTATTAATAAATTTTCAACTAATGCAATTCACCTTATATATTCGAAACAATTGTGCGGTTAATAATTTTCTGACAATAGTCTAAGAATGTGTTGGATATTTAATATTTATAATTTAACTTCAATTTTTGCAAAGAGGAATAAGATTACATCATATTGTATATACTAAGAACTATATAATGTTGAATTGTATGACTTTATGAGGGTCATTTAAATGATTTCACCAAATGAAATGGAATACTTCGGCGAATGGATAAGTTTACAGACATTTGAATCTATTTCAAATGGAAAGAATATTATGAGATCACGTTTCTTCTAACCAAATTTTATATATGTAATCTAAACTCTCACTCTCCTCAAGATTACTCGGGTAGGTATATCTACCAAATGGATCGGTTATTATAAGTTTATTTGAATTTAAGTTAATAAATAGATGAATTAGTGCCTCACCCAAAAGTTATTTTGGTTGAAATTTATTGGGATAAAATGTGGCTCATGCCCCAATTCGCTCACTGCTTACTAAGTGTCTATTGCTTTATTTGTTCTTTTATAATTTTTTTGTACCTATTGAAATTATATTTTTTCTTTATTACTCCACTATATAACATATCAAATAAATAAAATTATTGGTTAAAACATTTTTATAAGATGGGTCAATCTGGCTATGATATTAGTGTAACACCCCAGAATTTTTTTGAGCTAAGACTTGAACCATCCTTCGTAATGAGTACGTTTTTACCAAGGAATTTATTTTTTTCTTAAGAGTTAAGGTCACTAGATGTAGCACCTTGAGTTCCAAAAAGAACTAATGAAAATTCATTAAAGTGATGCCTAGGTTCCTTTAAGTTTTGGGTCAACTTCAAACGACCATAACTTTCGGTACACATGATGCATTAGGTGGCCCATAAGATATCAAATGAAAGGTATTTGTATTACGTTTCCTACGCCACCGAGTTTGCTAATTTTCTAGCTTGCATGAGTGAGATATGCCCTTTTGAAGTCAGGCTGTCCAGTTAAAAAGAGTTACCCGGAAATATGAGGGGTATTTTGGTCTTTTCCTTACCCAATCAGATTTAATTCATTTTTAGTAATAATTTAGTGGTCTAAACACATTAGAATCGGTTTCATTCATCCCCAATATGCTTAGGGTTTTAGTTGAGAGTTCAAGAAGAGGAAAGAAGAGAAAAGACGAGAAAAGAGGAAAGGATCAAAGCGTTCGTCGAGATTCTTGAGTTTTGTTGCGGATTTTTGCCATGGGTTGAACCCCTAACACTATGTTTGAATCATTGTTACACATTGTTTCATAATGTACTGTATTGTACTGTATGGTAAATACAATGTTTGGTTAGACTGTATTGTTTGCTGCTGTTTAATAACATTTTTATTGTTTGGTTTGACTGTATTATAATTTAAAATTTTATTAAAATGTCCTTAATTATTTTAAATACTATATTTATCAGTATTTACGAATAAAATAACAAAACTATCCGTCAATCATACATATTTTTTTATGTCATATGAAAATAACATAAAATTATATCATCAATTATAATTATATTATCAACATTATTATCACGTTTATATTCAATTCTAAAAATTATCACGTACCACATTAATTAAGAAATTTTGAAAAATGATGAAAAGGTGAGAAGATATTACTTTGTATAAATTGACTAATTAATCTATTTATTCGTTCACCAATTGTTAACTCTAAATTGTTAACTATAAATTTTAATTCGTTCACAAATTGTTAAATCAATTATCCATATTAACTTACAACAATGTAGATGTATAACTATGCATATCACTAGATTCATAACTTAGATCATACTGATAATAATATCGATAATATATGCTATAAATCTTTATAACAAAACAAATAATTCAAATATTTCGTAGCTTAAAATGCATAGTAAAATAATTATCAAAAATAAATTATTCATATCATTTATAAAATCAAAAATACTTAAAATTCAAATAAAATTAATCTAAACTTAATCACGTGCTAGCATCATGGTCAATAAAAGAGACTTGTGTTCTTCCTGTGGACATCCCATCAATGTGCGACACATAATTGCATCTTCACAAATAAATATATAAGCCTTTGGGTTCATATGAGATTCCGAATTCATCTCTTTTATCATTTTTCAGATCTCGCTTTCAGAAATAGGTGGCATAGTTGAAAGTCGATTAGTGGCATGCGCCAAATTATCCATGCCACCTCTCAACATATCAGCCATGCCTTCAAACTGATTATGTTTAGATTTTTTATTTCTTTGATGAGTTTGTACCTTTGAAGAGACATCTGATTTAGGTGCATCATTAATTGGTTGACTTTGCTCATCCTGTTTATCTCCCTAAGTATTTTCCAGTGAAGCACCATTCATAGAAATTATTTCATCAACCTCTTCAATAGTCAACGAACTAGTACTTGATCTTTTCAAATTTTAATTGGTACCTCTTTTTAACATATCTGGTCCAGTCTCACATCTTTCCACTAGATCTATCCTTTCCATATAGCATCATTAGCTTATCATAATTTCTGATAGACTTAGTCCTCAAATCAGCAGCTTCAGGCTTAGCCTACATATGAAAAGTACAACACATTATTGAAGAATATAAAATGAACATTAAAATATAAAAATAAGAGCAAAACTAATGAACATGAATATACCTGAATTAATTGATCCCATACTTCAGCCTTGACATCTCACATATTTGTGATGGGATTCCATGCAAATCCGCTCATTCCCATTTGAAATGTATCATACTATTTGTTAATTTGTATTTTAATGTTTCTCATCCGATTGTGAATTCTCTCCTTATTAATGATTTTATCAGGAAATTTTGATTTTAAATTCCTTACTATGTTATCCAGCGCGTGTAACACGTCAGAAACCAGACTTAGAAAAGTGCAGCAGAAAGCACCTGAACCAGTTAACCATGAAAAGGGTTCACGGACCGTGATAGGTTCCACGGTCCGTTGACCTGCCCATGGACTTAGCCCTTCCCAGAAGAGGTGGACCACGGGACCCTTCACGGGCCGTGGATCACCTGACAGACCGCGCTGGCAAATCATGGTCGCCAGGCAGAGACCACCTTTACCAGGCGTTAGACCACAGAATCACGGGGCTGTGGTCCTGATGGCGGGTCGTGGTAGCACCTGTGAAGCCCTCCCTAGAATCAACTTAGGGAAAAATGACTAAGTGTTGACCCACGGACCGTAGGTCAGATCACGGCACGTGGTCCTGGCCCATGGATCACACATGTAACGATCGGGTTTCGTCGTTATAGAAAATCCAACAGGGAAAAAGTTTGGGCCAAAAAACCTTTTCGTAGTAACTTGAAATTTCCCAACCTAGTCCAGATTTGAATGAAATTGGAGTCATTATGGTGTAAAGAAATCTGTTAACAATTGGGTGATTAATTATAATTTTTATTACATGAGTAGTTAGAAAAGTCGTTAAGGAATCCATACGACTTTACATAATTGAATTCGGGTGAGTAGAACTCCTGAACATGATCTTAGCGTGAACAGGTAGCTTCTGAGTGTCGTTGGTTGAAGGCATGTTGTGAAATGGGGGGTTTTGAAGTTCTTTAATTTTCTCATTGTCTCGTGCAAAACGATTTGGTTGTGGTTTCTATCGCCAGGGCGGAGCCGCTGTGGCAGACCAGACGCGACTTCAAGTCGTAAATAAACCCAAAATTTTTTTTATTCTCCAATTTTCAAATTTGAGAGCTGAGGAACGAACCCAGGTCTTTTCTTGACAGATTTCCACCATTCTTGAGGCTAAACGTAAGATTTTAACTCCCCACATTCATTTTTCAATCCGTATAACGTATTGTAATGGGTAATTATCGATGGGGGAGGTTTTTTTTATCTAGAATTTATGATGGAAACAACCCTAATTGGGAGATTGAGATCATGGGTTTGATCTACGGTTCATAGAATTGTTAGTAATTTGGGTAATTAGTGATTGTTTATTGATTCCTGTGTTATTATGATTGTTTGTAGACCAAGAACAAGCGAAACGAATCCAGAAAGGGAAGGATCAAGTTTCTTAGGGTTTCAAGCTTATTTCGAGGTAGGTGATGGTTGTGATTCTATGATTGTGTGATGTATATTTGTTCTTGCTTCTTTATGATACATGTATGTATGTGAATGTTGCATTAATGATCACACTTGTTGTAAATGAGATAGATGAATGATGAATGCCATGAATCATGACTTAATTGTATGATCTTGAGAATATACTTGTGATTGTGATTGTGGCTTGTTGAATGGATCGGGTGTTGCGTTCCGACATACTAACTTGGATCGGTTGCCACATTCCAGCATAATTATGTGATCGGTTGCAACGTTCATGCATAAACATTGGATCTAGTACCACGTTCCGGTATGCTAACTGTTTGGGTTTGGGTTGCATGACAGGACCAATGATTTGATATAATTATGTATCTTGAGAAATGTGAACTGCATCTTGTTCGTGAATGTTGATAATATTGTATATGTTTGATATATGCATGTGATTATATTGTTGTAATGACTTATTTATGTTGTACTTAGTAGGATAGCCGTCTGATCCTACCAGTACACTGTGGTTGTGTACTGATACTGCACTTCCTCTTTCTTTGTTGAGTACATACCATCTTCAGGCGGCTATTGACAGACCTCGCTTAGAAGATCAGTGATCGCTTCGAATTCAAGGGTGAGCCAGTTCTTCCGGGCTGCCATGAGATCTCCTTTCGTCTATGTCCACATTTCGGACTTAGACTTTCTAGTTAGTTATTAGTTCATTAGTTTGGGGTTGTATCACTTCTTGTTTAGACTTGTTGAACTTTAGATATTTTGGAACATTGACTTTCAGGTTCAAGGTATTACTTCCGCAATGTTAATTTTGTTGGTAAACTTTTGTTTAGAGTTTATGGGAACTCTATTTTCTTTCCTTAGTATTTAACTTGCTTCCGTAAGTTAAATGATGTAGTATTTTTGTTAGACTTGGTTAACTAATTAGTATTAATGGTTCTCCCACCGAAGGGTTAGTGTGGGTGCCAATCACGATGGTCTGGGTCGTGACAAGATACCTCGATAGCTCCTCTCTAAAGCCAATCCAAGGTTGACAGAATGGAATGTGGGTCAGTCCAAGGACCATCACCCAGCCCGTGGTCAGCTGCGTCAAACTTTTAAGTACGGGTTCGTTTGGTCTTTTCCGTATGCGTTGGATCCCTAAACTATGTCTTTTAACCCCTAAACTACGTAGTTTTGGTCAGTTTTAGCCTAGTAAACTAATTAGAACCTAACCTAATCAATTATTCACTAAAAATCAAGAAAAAATTAGAACAAAAGAGGAGAAGGAGGTGGAGCAGCCCTGCTTCAAGAATGCAATGAGTTCTCGTCAGTTCCAGCCCAAAAATCGAAAGATTTCTTCATGAAATTGATGACCATGTATGTGGGATTTCGCCAGTGGGTTCCTTTCACCCATTAGGTCCCTATAATTCAGTCAGATTCTGGATTCCCTTCATATTATCTAAACCTGGGGTTTCTAGAATTTCAGCAGATTATTATGAATTTGTTACTTTAATGTTCCTAATAAGATTATCATGTTTTAGTACCGTTTTGCGTAGATTCTTGCATAAACTCAAAACCCTATTTATGTAGTTCTTTTAGTTCATGAATTACACATGCTAGGTCAATTATTTCAGATATACATGCCTCAGATTCAAATGTTTCATTATTAGTACATTAATGTTGCATTTTCAGTTAGCATGTCAGTTTTTTGAGCAATCTAATATTTCAGAAATTGAGTCATAAATTGTTAATTACATATTCAATTGGGAGAAGCTTAATACTGAGTGGACTAGTGATATACCGTGAGTTTACGGTATTTTTAATACATTTCACTTAAGAGTTGTGTGTGTCTAGGGCCATTTTGTATTAATATTAATGTATTTTTATCATGTTTGCAGGAAATAAGTTCGGACATGGAAGTATGCGACACAACTGAAGAATTATGCAGAAAAGGGCATCTACGGAAGTGATTGAAGGATCATAGGTCCATTCACGTTCCGTAGGTTGTGCTCGTAGATGGGCAGACAATGCATGATGAAGAAATAAGGGAATTCTTCACTAAGTGTGGAACCACGAACTCAAACGATGGACCATAGGTCGACTTACGGGTCGTCCTAAAGGTCCGTCAAATGCTTCAGAGAGGGGGTTCTAGTACCTTATTTTGAAGATTCTAAGTATGGAGATACGGAGGAGGACCCACGGTCCGTACTGTTGGTCCGTCGATTGAAGCTGAGAAGTGGAGATTTTGAAGTTGAAAAAATGCCTAAGTCCTGAGTCACGGAAGGGACCTAAGGACCGTAGGTCAGTCCACGGTCCGTAGGTCAGTGTCGTAGATTGAAACTGCGTCAGAAACTTTATTTCCTTATTTTGTTTCCTTTTTAGTTGGAACTTGTTTTTCTATATATAGGGCATGTAAACCTCATCTTTGGTAGTTAGACTTTATTATTTTAATTCTAGTTTTTGGCTTTGGATATTAACTTGCAACTTTAACAATTATTGATTTCCTAAGTTCTTTTTGAAGATTTTGGTTTTGAAATTCAAGTTGAGATTCTGGATTTATTCTTCTCATTACGTAAGTTCATGATTTCTTCATCTAACAATAAAAATTGTGTTCTTGCTACTATGGGTAACTAAATCAACATTTAAGGTTGTGGGAACCATGAGCGATTAACAAAGTATGAATAGTAACTAAGTAATTCTTGAATAGTCTTATTGCATGCATTGATAATTCTTTCATTTAGAAGTTGATACGCTCAAATTACACCTCCCTAAAGAAGCATAAGCGATCGTTATCAAGTAAAGAACCCAACTTGTAGGTTGGGGTCGATCCCACGAGGAAAATGGTTTAGACTTTACTTTAACCCACGATTATATTCAATTAGTCAAAGTATTTCCAAGAAAACAAAAATTAATTAAAAAGGGGGGGTTTTGTTAATCAATTATGAAAATTCAATAAGTAATCAGAATTTAGTAGTCAATTTTGGTTGTTGTCAAGATGAGAAGAATAACTAGGGTATACGTGTTCCCCACAAGCTCATAACGCAGTAATCCTA